>JAOEHY010032570.1:39705-57096 GCA_025447955.1 Psilopsiagon aurifrons | reverse complement strand
CTTCAGATACTGGAAGGCTGCTCTGAGGTCTCCACGCAGCCTTCTCTTCTCCAGGCTGAACAGCCACAACTTTCTCATCCTATCTTCATATGGGAGGTGCTCCGGCCCCATGATCATCCTCATGGCCCTCCTCTGGACTTGTTCCAACAATTCAAAGTCATTTTTATGTTGAAGACACCAGAGCTGCAGTACTCCAAGTGAGGTCTCACAAGAGCAGAGTAGAGGGGCAGGATCACCTCCCTCAACCTGCTGGTCTTGCTCTTTTTGATGCAGCCCAGGATACGGTTGGCTTTCTAGGCTGCGAGCGCACACTGCAGGCTCATGTTCATTTTCTCATAAATAAAAGTAACAGTTTCCCAAAGGATTTACAGAAGTATCCAAAAGGAGAAAAATCAGACTCCAGTTAATCTACAAAATAGAACAGTTGAGTAATCTTCAAACTTTATCTATGAATATTCACCAAACTTCTCTGGTTGCACACTAGTAGTTTTTCTCAGCAGTAGGATCTGTGCTTGGTATATTACCTATTGCAAATTTGGCACACATTAGGGTATTCATCAGCTTGACCCTCACTCCAGTGATGATTTTTTGAGTGGAGGAAAAAAAATGATCAGCACCTTGGAATTATTTGTTTCTCTCACAGTCCATCCACCTTTCAGATTGGATTTGTCACTCATCCAAGTGCACTGAAGCAATATTTTTTCTGTAGTAAGTGTTCTGGTGAAGGTCCTATTTGTTTACTTTTAATTATTTCTTTTGATCCCAGCAACGTTTTTATCATGTACTTTGCTATTCATAGGTTTTACTTTCATAGTAAATAGTAACTTTGAGTAGTACGCCTACTGTGCACTGCAATGGGGAAAAGCATTTCAATACAATCCTGTAAGTGTGCTGTCTGTTTAGTGCTGAGAAAGATCTTGAACTAAAATCTCTTTGGCTTTAGCTTTTGGAGGTGCTTTAGCCTAACCTAGATACACAGGGTATTCCCAAGTTGAATGGAAACTCATTTGGAATTCATATATTGTCTTTTCTTGTGGCATTCATCTGCAAGCTGCTTGGAAAATATTGGCCCAGAAGGTTCCATGATTAAATTTTAAATACAGTCTCACCAAAAACAATGGTTAAGGTAAGTATGTGCATAGGTGTTAGGACAATTGAGCCTAGTGGAGAATAAGAGTCTGTTAGGAGAATAGGTACTAGTAGGACAGAATGGGATTGCTTTATGGTGCTAACATGAGAGCCTATTACAAAAATAGGTCTGTGCACATCTCCGTATCACAACAGTGAGCAAAATAAATGTTGTTTTCCATTTCATTTTAAATCACTTATAAGTATCTTTCCAGTGTGTTCGTAAAACTGTCTCTTGAAGTAATCCTTGCTTCAGAAGGAAAAGGAGATTGTATTTCATGGGAGCTTTTCATTTACGCTCTAAGCATCTCATTTGGATAAAGACATTCCCATTGAGCACCCTTTAAAGTGTATGCCACATCTGCATGCAATGGGTTCCATTTGAAATATGACAGCCAGATCTAAATTGCCTACTTAGATGCTGCAGATGATAATCACAGAGTAAGCTAACTCTTTCCGCTTTGCAACTAACTTCTGTGAAAAAAGCCTCTGATAACATTAGCACATTTCTGTGCCAGAGTGTACTAACCTTTTTTTACTATCATTATCCATTTGCAGTAAATCTTGCTTCAGAATTCAGTGAAAAACCATCTTGGCCAAAAGATTACAAATATCCGTTATAGCTAGGAGACCAGGAGCTGCTGATTAATAAGTCTTAAAAAAAAATAGTTGCCTGCAGTGCTGCCTTTCAGGCAATTATGGCAAGCTCTCCTCCCAGCTGCCTTGGGATGCTGTGGCAGTTGAGGGTGGGAGACAGGAAGGAATGAAGTAATCTAGTCAGTTAAACTACCTAAGGTAGTGTTTTATTTTGCACATGTTCATCACACACAAGATGCTCCTTCTGCAAAGGCAAATTGTAGCCTTGTAACACTTCTGTGGGTAGACAGGAGCGGAGGTTGCACTAGCTCCCACTGTGCTCTGTGCCAAGATGTAGATGCCCCAGTTCCCAGGTGGATTTGGCAGCTCCCAGGAAGGTGAGAGGAGCTGGTTACACTCTGCATGACCCATTCCAGCTTAATGGAGGGAGGAATATCCATCCTGGAAGTCCTTGATTTAAAAAGCCCTTAGATTAAAGCTTGGTGTGTTTTGAAAAGCTGTGCTTTAGCACAAAGAGGAGTTGCAGGGATGCTCAGGTGAAGTTCAGCAGCTAAGACTGTAAGCTGCCTGGTCCATCCATCTCTGCAATCAATTGTTCTATGGAAGCTGCATCAATTTAGTCCCTTTTCTTGCTGAACTGTGACCACCTCATCTAGCACTACAGATCTGGGGTTGCAATCTGGACTGAAAATGAAAGGTGTTCAGTAGTACATCAGTGAAGATGGAGATTTGCAGCAATACCTAAATAATATAAAATGGCTCTTTAGGAAAGGCTGGGTCATGGCTTTAATTAGCTTCTTCCACAACAGTTTCAGACCTGGCTCTCAACAATGCTTTTTATACTCAATTTTGGCCTCTGGTTGAATAGATTTGCCTAACAAGGACCTTTAGGTTGTAACTACTGTTAGTAGAAACTCTAAATGATGTGAGTGAGGAGCCTATCATTGTATCCTGCTGAGCAAAATTCAGGAAATAAATCCTTCAGGATACAAATTTTTCTAATTGTGACACCTTCACAAAAGTCCCTTCATATTTAATTGTGACCAAATGATGCAAAGCAGACTGAAGCATTGAGATGTATTTTTAACTAGGAAATAGAGATGTTAGGAGTTTTTTATCTGTGATTTGTACATTCTGGGAATTTCTAGTGCTCTCCAGGAAATTGCAGCTCAATTTTTCCAAAATATTTTATTTCCAATGGAAACCCAGTAAAAATATTGTATTCCATAGTGACATGAACACAAGAATTTTGACTTATTTAAAGTATGGCCCCAGTGCAATTCTTCCCTGATGGTGAAGGTGTCAGAGACCTTTGTCTAGTTTTTGTACTGAAACAAATCTGTAAGCAACCTGAATGTGGAGCTCACATAGGCAAGCTGACTACTCTAATCAATAAGCCAATAAGCTTAGAGCTGTTTGATCTTATATTGTCTCCTGAGCAGAGGAAAAGGTGATCCAGGTCTGCAGAATGCATGTTTCTTTTCAGCTAAGAACATAGTTTTTAATAGGAAAGAGTATTTCACTTTTTTTGCAGCCAGCTCTGTTTATTATTAGAAAGTTCAAACTTAAACAGGGGAAGTTCAGGTTGGATATAAGGAAGAAGCTCTTTACAGTAAGGGAGGTGAGGCACTGGAACAGGTTGTCCAGAGAAGTGGTAAATGCTTCATCCCTGGCAGTGTTCAAGGCCAGGCTGGATAGAGCCTTGGGCGACATGGTCTAGTGTGAGGCATCCAGGGGTTGAAATTAGAGGATCTTAAGGTCCTTTCCAACCAAACCATTCTATGAATGCCATAATTCAGAGCCCCGATAGGAATTTTATTTGCTTATGCATGGCTACAGGCTACTGAAGTAATTAAAATCTGCAAATCAGTGTTCTCCAGTACTCATGAGTCTTTAAGGACCATACTGGCTCTCGAAATACTGTCTTTAGACTACGAGGATAGTAGAATGGGAGAAAATGTCTATGCATTTGTACTTGGACAGCCATGGTCTGCAGTAGTGGCTGTCTGTGAGCACAATGTACAATTTAATTCCTGTTATCAGGGAGTTTGATGAAATCATTGCTGGTCTGATTAGAGCTGATGAAGTAAGGATGACTGTGGCTTTTCTAGTTTTGAGTGTCTCTTCCTGACCCCAATTACAGTCTTCAAATCCCACTTCATAGAAATCAAGAATGGCAACTTGGCCAAAGAATGGTTATTACTGACAGTTTGCACTTTTGTTCAAACTGTGAATAAATGCAAGTAGCCTTTTCACACCATTGAGGGACTGGGAGATGCTGCCAGGCACTTGACACTTTGTTCCTGCGTGAGATCTGTGTAGAACTACCTGCAGTCTGATACAGCCACATCTTTGCCTTCTCTTTGAGTAGTACAATGAATGCATTGTGTTGTACGAAGGAAGAAATATCTACCACCCTCACAACTTGCTAGCTGATCAGAATGGCTTTGCTTCTGTGCTGACTATTTTGTACACAGCCAAGAACCCACAGCTGAAGGATGGCTACATAAGTGGCAAAATCTTTGCTCATTCATTTGTGTTGCTGGTGTGTTGGGCTGTGTACAATGATGCGCTGTGTGAATTAGTTGGAGAAGGTGTGGCTGCCAATATGTGCAAAACTGTAAAGTCCCCAGTCCATTGCACAACCAGGGAGAGACTGATTGCTCCAATCCGTGGGCTTCTCCCAAGGCAGCAGCTCTGCATACAAAGTAACTTTTCCAGATCATAGAATCATGACATGGTTTGGGTTGGAAGGAACCTTAAAGCTCATCCACTTCCAACCTTCTGCCAAGGTCAGGGACACCTTCCACTATAGCAGCTTACTCCAAGCCCCATCCAACCTGGCCTTGAACACTGCCAGGAATGGGGCAGCCACAGCCTCTCTGGGCACCCTGTGCCAGCGCCTCAGCACCCTCAAAGGGAAGAACTTCTGCCTAAGAGCTCATCTTAATCTACCTTCTTTCTGTTCAAAGCCAGATGTTGAGGTCTTCTCCGTTGCCACTATCCTCTGTACTCTCAGTTTCTAGTTTGTAGTTTTTAATCCCTTAAAGCTTGAAGCAAACATGTCCTCAAGTGCTGAATTGAGGCCATAGAAGAGGTTTGTGTTTATAACTTTTCACACTGGTCAGCTGCTGTCTTCTGTTACGGACATCCATGCACAAACATTGCATGGACACAGGGCTCATGGATGCACAGCTGGCTGGGAAGTAAACGGGGAGCGAAAGTGGTAGCAGCTTTCTGGAGATGGTGTCTGCTGCAGAGAAGGGAGTTCTGCTTCTTAAAGCTTCTACAGTTTGACAAGATTTTCTTTTGGCCTCAAAACAATTGGATTCTTAATGAGTTTGGATGGTATTGATCCAGATGGGCTTATTTTGATTCATAGAAGCTGTATTTTATACTTAACACTGTTTTGGTGACAGAAAAATTTTTCATTCATTAGTACTCTAGACAGAATTTGTTCTTAAAGTGGAAGTCATTTTTGAGGTTGTTAATATATGCAGCTTTTTCACCATTTGAATTTTTAATATATATTCATGACTAGTCTCTGTGATACTGTGTGGTGATGGTGTTTTATCTGTGTCTGCCACAAAGGCTTTTTGCTAAAATTCAGGCTTTTTACAACTTCCCTTGCAGATCTCTTTTTGCACATTTTCATGCTGCCTGTACAGAAGCAAATCAAAGCAGAAACCCTTCAGCTTTGCTTTGTTTGGCTTTTGATTCTGTACAGTAGATAATGAGGGGAAAATCAAACACATTCTTCGCCTTTTCACTGCTCCTGAATGTGCGTTTAGAGTAGCAGCACTGAAGGTTTCCCCAGGACCATAAGAAATTGGATGCAGTCTGCTCTCATATATGGCTTCTACGTGAATTTATTTGCCTAGAGTTTAATCATAGGATCATAGAATATTTAGGGTTGGAAAGGACCTTAAGATCATCCAATTCCGATCCCCTACCATGGGCAGGGACACTTCGCACCTAAACCATGTCACCCAAGACTCCAATATTTCTTCCTATTCAGTGGACCCTGGAGACAGTGGGCATCTGACTCCATCCAGCATAGCCCCACTATGTGAGGTACCTCTCACTGTCTTGGATTCCCAGAAGCAATGCTTTATGTGTTTTAAAGTATTAAGGTGCCAGTGGTCTGTCCACAGATCCAACAGCAGATCCACAGCTCTACCTTAGATCCTGCCCTTGTGCTGCTCAGCCTTTGGTTTTGCTCACTGCTCCCTGGGAAAAGGATTTAACATGTACTTGAAATGTAAATGTTTTGACTGGGAGTTTTATTGGTGTCATGCCGTAAAACTCTACAGAGGACTTAATTTGGTTGCGTTAAGTACCTTAGGACAATGTATTTGGGAAAATTATAATTAAAATACAAAGTTAAATTTAAAATACAATACAAAGGAATAAATAGCTGCTGCATCTCCCATAACTGCACTTGCATTTATCTCAGCAGGTCTTGGAGGGAAAATTGCTGCTTTCAGGGTTTATAGACCTAGTTTAATTGTATGTGAACCCTGCTTCTCACAAGGCAAACAATTTATACTTTCATGAGGTTCTGGCTGAACATCAGATGATGCCCAAGAATTTAGTTTGAATTTACATGGTGTTCATAGCCTCTTTGATTGTGGAAGGCAAGGTGGATTGGAGGTGGCATGAGTGTTGTGAACCAATGCGAGCACCAGCAGAGCATGTTGGGGTGCAGGAAAGAAAGGCTTAGTAGTCCCACATCTCTCCATACAAGAGCACTGCACAGGGATTTGATACATCCACTTCTCAGAAATGGTCTTATTAGATTCAATGGCTCTGGTTTAGGCCTTTGTTTTGTGCTTTCTGTAGCTTATATCTCCAGGTTTTTTGTTTTTTGTAGATTTTTCTTTAAATGGAAGCTTTTGTTCTGTTCTAACATAAGTTTGTTAAGAAAGAAGCTGATTCCTGTGCCTGTCCAGATGAGAAGGCAGCAGGAGGAATGTAAGAGCCATGGGTTGAACCAGGATCTCATGGTGGGACCAGCTAATGTTGGACAGTTATGTATGCAGCAGTGCCTGTGGTGTTTCCAGGCTTCATAATTTCTGTTGTTCCATTAACACAATGACTTGTTGTAAGATAACTCAGGGTTACCTTCCTCCAGAGGTAGCAGCTAAACTTCCCAGTGGCTGGGAAGTGGTTCACTCTAAGAAAATAGCTCAGTGAAGGGAAATTAGAACAATGATACTAATCTGTACCAAAAAGAATGCCAGTTCCCAATTTGAGAGGTTATTTGGGTTTGTAAAGACCAGTGGAGCGTGCCTTTGAGCACTGTGTTCTGCTTGCACAGCATGGAAAAGCATGTGTTTCTGAGAAGAGCTGTGAAAATATCTCAGGAGATAAATCTGGGTCTGGACGTAAGCTTGGAAATGGGGTTGGGATCACCCACTCAGCTTTCTGAGCATTCCTGGTGGTGCGTGTTCTATAACGAGCCGATGTATTTCTTTTTTGGTGCTACGATGGAGTACTAGGGTTTGCACTACTGCTACACGCACAGTCTGGGGAGGTTCATTGCTATGGCTGGTATGCATCCGAAATGGTTCTTCCTTCAGGAGCGCAATGAAGCTGTTGCATGGGCTGTTTTCCAAGGCCTTTGTGAACCCAGTCCTTGGGAGCGGGTCCTGCAAGAGGGGTGCCAAACTGTGGATGTAGCAATGATGCCCTCCCCACTTGTGTGGTTGTCCCTATTCCAGTATCTTTAGATGCCATCCTCAGAAGGTTTTTGTAGCTTTCTGGAGACCTGAGCACCTTGTAAGGTCTCCGATTTCCTGTGTTAAGAGATGTGAGATGAAGCAGAGGATGTGCCTGTTGCTCCAGGCTGCCTGTGCTGGGGGAACTACCACCTCTCCCAGCACAACACACAGAATGTGGGGTGTTGAGACAGCAACTGTGGCTGACAGATTGTCCTATTAAAAACAGCACCGTAGGGAAATAGCATTGGCCAAATGTTTGCACAACAGCTATGTGCAAGTGAGGGCTGGGAACATGGCAAGTTAGAAATTGAAAATATGGGAGGGGGAATATTTATGGGGAGGGGGAGAATATTTTCAGTTATTTCGACTGGACATAAACCAGAAGAGAATATAGGTTATTAGAGCTTTCCCGGTCAGCTTCCCTGCAGTGCCTTCTGGGTGTTTTAGTGATGCTGCTCTGAACATGCTTTTGGACAGGTATAAGCCACTGAAGGCAGCTGTGACCAAGGGGATATCTTCAGGATGCACAAAAGTCCAGGACAAGAGTTAAGAATAAATCTTTTCAAGATGAAGTATGTATTCGGGTGAATCTACTGGTTGTGTTGAATATTTCTAGAGAGATATGGGCTTTGGGATATTTTTTTGAAAGAAAGTAAGAGGTTTCATTAAGAGAACAGAGGTTCAACGTTAAACACTTTCAAATGTCTTTGATCAGCAGACTGTATTCTTTCTTCCTTTAGAAAGCAAGGAAACAAAAAAGCAAGGTTAGATTGCTGGGTCAGCTGGATAGTGTTATTTTTGCTTCCTATCTCCAGAGAAAAATGAATTGATGTTGTCAGGGTAGGGATTAAGTGCAACCAACATGCTGCTGCTCTGAAAGGAGAGGAAAGTTCTGAAGGCACCTTTGGATGCTGGGCAGTGTCAAGGGATGTTGCTGGGGGCTGGTAAAGTGAGGTATGGAAAATTGCTGGGATGCTTGGGGAATATTCATAAGCATCTCCCAGTTTCAAATGGCTGTGGCATATGTTGACAGCACTGGGATGTGCATTGTGGCAGATGGGCAGTGGGAAAGGTGGGGGATGGAAATGCTGGAGTAAATGGTAATTTGTTCTTGGGAAAAGGGCTGCTAGAGAGCAGGCCTGGGATGAGGAACAGACTTGTCACTGTTAGCAAAGGAGTAGACAACTCTTGTTTTGCCCGAGCATTATAGGTGTAGAAGGGCCAGGAAACAGCTACCTCCATGGTACCTGTTCCATTACTGGGCTATGCCCATCACATCACAATAGCTGTGCAGAGCTCTCTTAACATTTTAACTCTTTGGCTTGGAAGGGATGGAATCAGCATTAATGACTTCAGTCAGTTCAAATGTGGTATTAACAGGCTGGCTGCCTCAAAAAGAGACTAATTTCAACAGCTCCAGTGTGCCTGTGTGCAAAGATTCCAATCCTATGGGAATTGGTGGATAATGGTTTATAATTGGCAATAAGAACTGGACTTGAGGGCAACTGCTTAGCAGTGGCTCCCTCTGCAAGAATTTGTGGTGTGCGTGACAGCTTGTAGTGTGGCTTCATTGCTGTGGGGTTCAGATTTAGCACTGAACATGTGAGGATGTCCATCACAGGGGGAAATGTTCTTTGCAGTGAGGTGCACTGTGTGCATTGCTTCCTATTTGAGAACAGGCTGTAAAGTGTGTTGGAAGAGTCAATGGACCTCAATTCCTTTAAAGAAAAAACCTTTCCTCCTCAGGCAGATTCCTACATCCACCTGCATATTAAAGGTTGCTTTTAAAGTATTTTTCTTAATACAGATAATATCTCTACAGAAGTCTTATGGGAATGTGCTCTGCTGTGAGAGGAAGGGCTCCCACTTATTAGCCTTCTTCCACTAAACCTGTGAAAAAATAGACATTTGGCAGGATGAGAAAGGGCGGCATTTGCCCAGGGACTGGCTGACTGGAAGCAGCAATGTGACAACACATCAGTATAGTCCTCTGAAACAAGGGAGTCACAGTATTACCAGGGCTAACTGAAAGAAATGCCTTTACTTTTTATCCCAGAGAAAGGAAGTCAAAACCCCTGTCATGTTCTTATGCCTCGATGGAGCATCTGACTTGTTATAAGGGGCCTTGTGCATCTCAGCATTTTACTATTGCATTTCAAAATTTTGTTTTTCTCTTATTTTGGAGATTTGGATCAACACTTCACTACAAATTCCTTCTCAAGATCTACCTGCACTGACCGACTTCCAGTGGTGTATTTCTCTCATTGCTTTGCAGACAATAAATACAATTGACAGTTTGACTACCAGAAACAAGCGAGGGGGAAATAAAGCCCAAGAAAAGGAAAATGGATCTCTGAGTTTTTGCAAGCACATGTGTGGGTGTTGTAGATTTTTTTCAAGCATGTTGTAGACAGGTTAGGGGGTGTAATACAAGATGCTATTTTCAGAAACTAGGACAACCTGCCAAAACAGCCTTTTTTTTCTTTTGCCTGTTCTTCACCACATCCTGGTAAAGGAATGAAGAAACAGTAACCCCCATTGAGAATTTTTGGAGGCAGAGCATTATCTGTTATTTATTAATCCAGGCACTGATCAAAGCCCAGGAGAGGAAATCTGTGCCGGTTCATCAATAATACTTGAGCGCATACTTGGCATTAATTACATGTTCTGTTGGTTTCAAGTCTAATCCCTGTGTGCAGTGCTGAAGGGGGAGGTTTTGTGAGTCGGACAAGATTAGATCACTTGGGTGCATGCTCTTCTGTGTCTGCTGGTAGAGTGGGACCTGGGTCAAAACTGTTTTTTGGGATGGTTGTCTCTGACTGTCTTTGTGGTCAAAGATCAAGAGGTGGGCTAAGCTGCCTGGAAAAGAAAGAGGGGCTATAATTAGAAGCAAATTGTGGCTTGAATACTGTGCTAAAGTAGTTCAGGAAGGAAAGGCAACTTCCCATTTACACAGTGAGAGCAGAGCTTCTGCTCCCCCGCTCCCTTGGAGCAGCTGTAGCTTTGTTCAGTGTGTCCGGCTGGCTGTATTGTTTTCAGAGCGAGGGTAATTAGTGTCTGAAAATGTAACTGCTCTTTGCTGTTATGGAAAAATGTAAAAATGCCTTTTTTTCCCAGTGTAAAACATTCCTGCTCTCTTTTGATCTTGTCAAGCTAGACAATACCCTGTCTTGTCATCGTATTTCCCGCGGAAAGTGGGATCATATGTTAACATCACATTTGTATCTTCCCAGCAGCACTTCTGTGGCCAAGCAATGGAAAGTTTGCCAAATGGTAGGAGAAACCTCAGAAGCCCTTAATTACTGTGACTTCATCAGTGAAACTTGACTGCCTTTGGACTTGCTTCAGATTCGAGCATATTTGAAGAGATTCAGACCTGAATGGCTTGACAATGATGGCTGCTGTTGGCAAACAGGCACAGTGGGTGAAGGGAACAGTGTCAGTAGCAATGAGCAGCAAGGACAACCTCAGTACTGCTCTGCTGAGGGGTGCAAGTTACATTCAGGAGTTATCAACTTTATTTCTGAATTAATAATGATATTAATAAGGCAAAAAGCACCTTCCAGCTTGTTTTTGGAGAAATTTGGATGAGGGGAAGGTTTTTAACTACTTTTTCCCCCTCATTAGGTAGATTTATCGCTGAAGTGTTCCTTACCTGCATTGTTCATCAGTCACTGAAAATCACTAATGCAGCTGACCAATCTTGTTCAGGTGTCACTCAAGTGCAAAGGGTCACTCTTGGGCCCCTTCCTCTGTTTAGCAGCTGGGGAGGCAAAGGTGAAATGCAGAGGTGGTGCTGGAGATAAGAAAAGCAACTGAAGGAAGACATTGGCCAAGGATGACTTGAAGGAAAAGGTGGGGTGTAAAGAACAAGAGATAAGAGGAGGTTAAAGACGAAGTCAGGAAGTAAGAGAAATAACGGGTAGTCTTATATCAAAAGCAGAAAACAGAGGTAGAGGCAGTTAGTTTTCCTGAGTCATCACCAAGCCATCCTGCCCCCAGAAAGGTTGACTGAGCAACATCAGTGGAAAAATCAGAGTTTCTCCCTGAGATGTCGTTCCAGATCAAAGAGGTTTTGGTTGGTGAGACTGGATTTTATATCACTGATCCTCCTCTGCCTTAAAGAAACTTTTCAAATGTATCTTGCAAAGTTAGCATCCACCCTAACCACCCCAGGGCTTGGCTCACTTGCCTCTCTTTCTTGCCACATCTCTTCCCAGTTCTGGGTCATGGTCTATTTCGGGGGCACTCTGCACAACTGAGATCTCGGTTATTTGGGCAGAGGTGAGGAGGCTGCAAGAGGCACTGATAGCTGCACATCCTCCTAGAGGCTAGGGGAATCAAAAACGAAAGAGCAAGTGAACAAAAAATAACTTGCTGGAAGAAGGCTTCTGTGATCTGGAATTCCTGATAGATGCTTGAACACAAAAGCGCTGCTGGGAAGATACAAATGTGATGTTAATATATGATCTTTTTTTTTTTTCTGGCGTATCAGGATTTACAACTAGAGTACAGCTGGGGAAATGGAATAGAAAAGCAAAGTGGTCTCAGTTTATCATGTTTTCGGAAGGTTGGTGGATCGTTGGTGACTAGATCGGATGTGGCTGGGGCCAGGCAAAGGGTGCGCAGCAACTCCTAGTCTAAATCTTGATCAAAATGTTCCTTAAGTTATTTCATCTTTATGTGCAGGAGCTTGAATTGATACTTGTAACACCATGTGTTGCCCAGTGTGCTGTTTCAGGACTTGGGGAGGGGGCGGGGGGCAGGTAGGGAAGAAACAAGACCCTAAAGATGCATTTTACATGATAAAATGCATGCAGAATTGTCTTGGGTTTTGTTCTTTAATTCCCCCAAAGCAAACAAATTGTGTTTAATATAGTTCAGCCCAGTTCTGTAGTGCTTGTGCAAGGAATGTGAGGGCCAGAGCAAGTCTCTAAAGCCAGCTTGCAGTATGAGGCAGTAACATAAACCACATCCCACGCCCTGCAGTGGGACCTTAAAAAGGAGCTGTGGTACCTGAGCAGGGCTGTCCAAACACTGCAAAGCTGGTTAACTATTTAAGAACTGGAAAATACAATTTAAGCATTTGGTGACTTTAGAGAGGGAGAAAAACAACCAACAATGAGAGAAACCAACAAAACCCACCTGACCTTGAAGGCCTTTGCATTGAGTTGCAAAGGCTGCTCTGATGCGGAGACCCTGGCTCTGCTGCTGGGTGGGAACACAGCATAGTCCCCAGCTCTGGCTCTGCACACTACCACAGGTATCATCCCTGCTTATGGGCTGCGCAGAATGTGAAACCTGGCTTGCACCCAGCCTCAAGCCCTAGAGAGACCTAAGGAAGACCATGAGAGCAGCCTCTGGCTGCACAACATTGCATTCCCCCAGGGAAACGGGGATGGGGCAAAGTTTCTTACTGATCCAGAACCCCACAAGAGCATGCCACTGCTTTCAAGGGGTCTTGAACGAGGTTCCCAGTTTTGTCCTTGTGTCAATACAGCACCTAAGCAGCTGCGCATGAGGAAAGCAGAGAAAGTTTTCTTTTCAGACCATGCAAATCATGAATTTCAAACATTCCCACAATCCTGGTGATGGGTAAAACAAAACAGTTTTCTTTCCAGGATGCATAATTGGTGTGACAGGCACTAGGAAATCTTACTACCCTTTTCTCCCCCACCTTTTAGGAAAGAACAATAAGCCCTGAAAAAAATCATGTGTGCACCGATGCCAGGAAGCTTGGAAACCAAGCCGGGAAACTGATCATGAGCATTAGAGTTTCTTGTGTGTTCAGAGTTTTCTGGGTTTGCAGAGGGGAGGCAACTCAGCCACTGCTCATCTCCACCATCAAGGCAGACTCCTTCTGTGTTTTCATCCCACCACTTACTATAGGGACTGAAGATCAGGGAAGAGAATGAGTGAAGCAAATAACTATCATTATGCATCAGCTGCTAATGAAAAGTTTCTGCGTATGTGTTTGGGTACATTTAGTTTGGACCAGGAAATGCAGAAAGCCATGCAATCCTCCAATGTCCATTAATCCATCTTCTGTGATTTCTACTGCAGGTGTTTTGTTTTCCTCCAGGGACCTAACTTTTTATTTAGTCATATATTCATGGCCTGCTGTTGCACACATTAATTGTCCTTGATCAGACGAATGTTTCCCAGGAGGCCTCATCCTTTCTCTGCAAGAGATCATAACTTCTTTAATTGCTGCTGTTAACTTGCTGCTGGCTTCATCCCATGTGGAGCAGAACAGTGTGATTCCTCTTTGGGACCCAGGTCTCCACTGATGCTAATCTGGGCTGTGCAACAAGCATTCCCTCCAAGGATCCCCTTTCTAAATCAGAAATTAGAATTACTGCAGCAGAAAAGGGTTTGGCAGCAGCAGCTGCTGAACAGAACCACAAATCTATTAGCTAGGTCACTGATTGCAAACACTGTGAGTGTCTGGGCTCAAAAGGTTAGTGCTTTGATTGCTTAAACCAGGGCATGTGGACTGTTCCTTTGATCCAAGCTGTGTATTTCTGCTTCAGCTTGGTTTTAAAAGCTTTTAATGTAGAAGCCCTGTGTGGCTCACAGCCCCATGGGCTAACAGGCACACTAGGCAATTTTCACAAGGAAGTTGTGAACTTCCAAACACAGCCATCTCATGGGCCTAGGTTAGAGGATAAGACTTGTTTTCTGCTGCCTTGATTGTAAGAATTCAAGAATCAGATAATTTCTCATGTTATCCTTTTTCAGTTGTTGCCATGGTAAAACCCCAGAGAGGAATGGGGGGAGGGTTGTACCAAGCTGTTGAAACATCAACTTTTTTGAGAGAATGATCAAAAGATGTGTTCAGGTACTCCGTCTCACCTAGATGCTCGCATGAAAGTAACCTCAAGTGTACAAGTAGCTCTGAAAAGCACAGCCCACAAGACAACTTACAGGGCCAGTTATTCAAGCAGGAGATCAATGTGCATCAGGACTGAGATTGGGAGAACAGAGCAAAAGTATTTATATCTCTTGAGATAGGTTTCCTTATTCTATGCTTCACCTGCTGCTCTTTGGGATGTTTTCCAGGTTGCATCAAGTGAATTTCGATGCTCCCACTTGTGAAGGGAAGCGCCGAGAAAAGCTCTCCTTGATAGGGGACTTCTCCTCTTCAGCAGAATTCTTTGTCACCATTGCAGTCTTCGCCTTCCTCTACTCGCTGGCTGCCACCGTGGTTTATATCTTCTTCCAGAACAAGTACCGTGAAAACAACAGAGGCCCTCTCATTGTAAGTGCGCGTTTGCAGTGTTTTCTGGTGTAGGCCTTTTGCTTTTTTGGTGGTTGAGGCTATGGTGTGGTCTGGGAGATTCAAGTGGCCCAATGCCAAAAGAATCTCTGCATTCACCTGTTTGTTTTTATCTTAATGGTGATTCAAACTTTTAACAGGGTAACAGAAACTATACGCAGGTCAAATTTATTCCTAAACTTGTATGTACCTGTGGGTTCCTCTGCTTCTCTTCTACACCCTGCAGTGCAGTTCACACAAATAATGAACAGTTGGTGAGTGATGGCATGATTGGGGTCTGAGTCATGTGTCTGTGACAGCAGAGCTTCACAGGTGGGGAAAAAAGGGAAGAGGAGATCTTGGGCATCAACCCAGCAGACAAATTAAACCATGCCCCTGACCAAAGCCTAGCCAGGGAGATTGCTTATTGCTTTTTACTACTGAGTTCAGCCAGATTATTTTGCTTTGGAGAGTTCTGTGGCTAGTTTTCCAATATTACACTGAGTTCCTAGCACATTTGTGTCTGTGCTTGTTTATGAGGCTACTCATTGTCCAGTTACCATTCTATGTACCCATTAACCTGAGGCTGTTTGTGCCTTTATTTTTCTTTTTACTGATTCCTGAAGGCTCGTGATAAAAAGAGTTTAAAGAAGATGTTCTTTTCTGTGAGGGTGCCGAGGCACTGGCACAGGTTGCTCAGCGAAGCTGTGGCTGCCTCATTCCTGCCAGTGTTTAAGGCCAGGTTGGATGGGGCTTGGAGCAACCTGGTCTAGTGGAAGATGTGTCCCTAACTGTGGCAGGGGGTTGGAGCTGGATGAGCTTTAAGTTCCCTTCCAACCCAAAATAGTCTATAATGATTCTGTAATAAAGCAAGTGCCACTGTGAGTTCATTTTCTCATAAATCAAGATTGTAAAGCCAGGGAGAGCCATTTTGTTCAAGGTGTCCCTTACCTGTCAGTACATCCCACCCCATCATACACCCCTGTCTTGCTCAGCTACTCAGGGCTGGGTGCTGATCCCTCACTGCACTGAAGTTGGGTCAGGTCTCTGCATCTATGGGCTGTAGGGTTACACCACGCTCTCCCTTCCTCAGGCAACCCTCTCCTTCCATGACTGCAAGGATGAGGTTACACTAAGGTAGAGGAAATGTTCCTCTGAAGTCTTGGTGTGAAGAAAGCAATTCCAAGGGAAGGTGTGGGGAGATTAATGAACACTGATGTAAGGAAAGAGTCAATCCTGGATTTCAGAAAAATCTAAAGTCTATGTCTGACAGAAACCAGACATTTGGCCGAGATTTGTGCCTTAAGTGACTGAAAGCCACTGATACAGGGCATCAGAAAAATAACAGAAAGGCAAATAAGTCACCAGCTCAGAAAGGCTGTATCTGTTAAAGGAAATAGCTGCAATAGGCAAAAAACATGACTGCAGGGAGGTAACCTTAGCACAGGGTATTAAGGGAAAGATTTTCCTGCTGCAAGGAGATGTGAGTTGTTTTATTTATGTTTGCATAATTAAAAACTGATGAATTGTTACAGAAGGAAAAATTCTCATTCCACATCAAAGGAAATTAATCCTCTTCATTTTGGGTTTTTTTGGGACCTTTCCTCTCTCCCTAGAAAATAGTGAGGAAAGGAGGGGAAATCTTCACATAGGAGAGGTAGAACAGGCAAGATAGAGGGGTCCCTGCAGAAGCAATAAATAAAGTGGCTTGCTTCTGCTTGTTGCAGTTAATATCAAGTAATAACTCATTTCAAACTGTCTCATCAAAGAATAAGTTGCAGAGATTTTTTTCATTTTAATTTTCTTGCAGGAAATAATTATTTCTTCTGACCAACCACATAATTCTGTGAAGCAATAGAAGAAAAATCAACAGAAAAAATAATGCAAACATGTCAGATTATGATGTGGCTGTTTGCTGTTGTCTGGAACTTTCCAGATACAGCTGCTGAACTCACGTTTGTCACAGGATGCATGGTGCAGCCTGTGACAGCGTTAATGTGACATTGATTTTATTCTGTGTAATGGATTGTAATTGAATCTACAGGTTAAATTTAGCGAGTGTCTGTTACCAAAGCCTTTGTTAACAATTTTCCAGCTTCTAAACCAAGCCTAAATGACCTTATTTATTCAGAATAAAAAGATGATTCTGAGTTTGTCCTGCAGTAAAAGCATCTCTTGCAGATGAGTAGTTTCAGGAAGTGGCTGAGGGTAATGCTCAGCCTATGCCTGCCAGGAGGAGAGTCCCATCTGCATCTCTTTCGTATTGCCAGCTTTGTTGTGTTGGGTATTTTTAGGAGAAAACCCCCTTTTCATTTGGACCACATCCTTGCTGGTCTCACTACCCAGTGTAGTGATTGTGGCACCACAGCCTGACTGGGACAGGGTGTGAGTCCTACAGTGCAGTGGACATATAGGGGAAACACAGAGCCCCAGCCAGAGCAAGCAGCTGTAGACTGGAGGAATTCAAGGGTCAAGAGAAACACAGAGTGAAAACCAGCTTCCCATGTGTCGTGGTTTAAGTCCAGTCAGCCACATAGCTCACTTGCTCACTCCCCCACTTTCTTCCCCCACCACTCCTGGGGAAATGGGAAGGAGAATCAAAAGAGCGTAACTCCCATGGGTTGAGATAAGAACAGTTCAGTAACTGAGGTATAACACAAACCACTGCTGCTACCACCAATAATA
>JAOEHY010032570.1:27953-39605 GCA_025447955.1 Psilopsiagon aurifrons | reverse complement strand
GTGAGGGTGGTGAGGCACTGGAATGGGCTGCCCAGGGAAGTTGTGAATGCTCCATCCCTGGTGGTGTTCAAGGCCAGACTGGACATAGCCTTGGGTGATATGGTTTAGTGGGAGGTGGCCCTGCCCATGGCAGGGGGGTTGGAACTGGATGAGCTTAAGGTCCTTTCCAACCCTAAGTATTCTATAATTCTATATTATGACCTGAAATACTGTTTATTTGTGAGCTGGCAAAGAGGCAGCAGCTCCTAATGGGAAGACATGGGAATTCTTCTGCCCTGTGTGTGGATGTCAGGAGTCACCAGCCAAAATGTCGCTGTATCTTGTCACCTCTTGTCTAGGAACTTGGTCCTGCAAACTGGTGAGTTAAATCCAGTTGGTATTTACTGGAACCCACTGGAGGGGAGTTTCTTAAGCCCCTGACAGGACTGGGTGATGCTGGTCACTGGAGCTTAGCCTGTTAAAGGACTGGATCCTATGAGCCCAGAGCTCTTTCAGCCCTCAGGAGCTGGAGTCATTGAGGAAGCCCTGAATGGTCTCGCCTTTTGAAGTGGATGGTTTTAAGCATGAGAATGTGGCCTGGGAGGTTTGAATTTGCTACTTTAGCTGGAGTTTGAAACAGACTCCAGTAGTTTCTCTGGCTTGTGCTGGGTGTTGCTGCATTAGAGCTGTGGGTTTCACAGATGCCAGGTCTGTCTTCTGTCTTAGACAACTGTAGCCCATGGCCTGAGATGAGGGATGGATTTGGCCAGGGATAGTTGAAATAAGACATAAGATACATAAAGCAAATCCTTGAGTTTGGAATGGCTTCTGAGGTTCTGAAAGTCATTTATGGAATGAAGGAGAAAATATGCAGTGAAATCTGTTTTCCATCAGTGCATGACAGATTATAATGTGATCAAAGCTATTGTTTCAGATGATGAAGATAAGGCAGCTTAAAGTGATCCAGAGTTCTGGGATCTTTTTTAGATGTCATATTTACAGGTTATAGTAGATTGGACATTGTTGTTTATTTCTTGGGAGGACTTGCTGCTCCTATCATCTGTATCTCAGCAAGTACAAGTCATTTCTGACCCAGTTCTAGCTCCCAGTGGTGTTTCTGAAGCAACTGGGAGTAAAAGCTCATTATTGATATGAATGTCCTGGGAGTTTCCTTATCCAGTTTGTATAGCAACACAGTGCAGTGGTAGGGACCTGATGTTCTCTCTTGCCTTGTGTTTAAAAGAAAACGAAGACGCTTCTGGGATAGTCCCATGTTCATCTTTCTCTGGTGCTGTGGGTTTCGTCAGATTCCCCAGCAAAGCTAATAGCAAACAGGACAAGGACACTCCATTCCTGCTCCTTTAAAGGAATAGCTTTCAAGCTCGAGTGGCTTCTGAGCTGAGTGACTGTGAGCAACAACATGTAGTGTTCAGCATGAAGGATACCTACACACATCGAGGAGCAAGCAGGGCTGGAGGAATTCAATCCCAGGTCTGTTCAGTTTCCCCTCTATAAGCGTATGTGTTCTTCTTATTGGTTTTGCATCCCTATTCCCACACCATCACTTGATGCCTGTTCCTCTGTGGTTTTTGCCTACTTCGTATCTTGGCTAAGGGATGTCCTAACTCATGCCTCTGAGGGAGTTTCTTTGGAACCCTCCTCTATTCCCACAGGGTTCAAGTAACAGATCACTGTGTCTCCCCAAGCCAGGGCCAGCTCAACTTGTGGATGTCATTTACAAGGAATGGGGGTCAAAAATTAAGTCTGTTTCTTGTTTTCTTCCTTGGTGCTACAGGGAATTCACCCTCAGAGCCCTTATAAAAACATTGAGAAGTCAAAGAAGAGTGTTCCAGATGTTTGCAGCAACAACTCCTGCATAAGGATCCCATGGGACACACTTAAACCTGGTTTTGGATATTGGGGTATGGGCCAGGATGTTTGCAGTCCAGTCTGTTGTGGAATTTTATGCCAGTAATGTTTTGAGGTAAAATAAGTTAAATAGACTTTGTCACCCCAGCAGTTAGTATGCTGGGTAACTCCAACTGGAACTAATGCCTCCAGACAGACAATTCTGATGCGGCTGAAAACAGAAGCCCTGCCCTATTTCAATTGTTTCTGTCCCATTTACTGTTGGAGCAAGTCCAGAGGAGGCCATGGAGATGCTGTGAGGGCTGGAGCAGCTCTGCTCTGGAGCCAGGCTGAGAGAGCTGGGCTGGGGCAGCCTGGAGAAGAGAAGGCTTCTGAAGGGGAGACCTCAGAGCAGCTCCAGTGCCTAAAGGGGCTGCAGGAAACCTGGAGAGAGGCTTTGGACAAGGGCCTGTAGGGACAGGCCAAGGGGAATGGCTTTAACCTGCCAGAGGGGAGGCTGAGATGAGTTCTTAGGCAGAAGAGGGTGCTGAGGCACTGGAATGGGTTGAATGGAGAAGCTGTGGCTGCCCCATCCCTGGCAGTGTTCAAGGCCAGGTTGGACACAGGGGCTTGGAGCGACCTGCTCTATTGGAAAGAATGTGGACACAAGTGTAGGGAGGCCAAGTGATGTCAGTCTGGTGTGGGGGAATTGGTTGAACAGAAAGAGCCTGAGGATAAAGTTTCAGAAATGCAGGATCTGAGCTGCTGGATGACAGGGTACAATTCCCTGCAGGTCTCTGAAGGTCAATGGGGCTGAGCACAAGCACTGGAGATTTGCAAGAGTAGCTGGAGACAGTTGCCCACATTGGGCCTGTGGGATTGACCCTGTCCAGAGCTTCACTACAGAGGCTCTGTCAGGGACAGTGACCAAAGGAGAGGCCTGAGATGAAGTGTGTTCCCCTGCAGCTCTCCAAACCCAACAGCTTGTTTTGGCCATGAGCTGAGCAAGAGGAGGACATCTTTCTTCTAATCTGCTCCTGCCATTGCTGCTGGAGAGAGCAAATGCCACAACCAAGGTTTATCACCCCTTGTACCCCCCCCAGAGGTGGCATGGGTTGTCCCTGGACAGCTCAGCCTGTGCGGGATGGGGACATCAGTGCTACCCATGAGCGTGCCACGTCATCTCTGCTACCAGAGGGCATCTCAAGGCCTATTGAAATACTGACTTAGACATGTTGAAGCAACAGACACTTTATATAACCACATGGACAATAAAACCCAGAACGGAACACAGCCAGTGGGACAGAAGGTATTTGTACACCCTTTGGTTCTTCTTCCAGCATGGGAATCTTTGGGCTTGAACAGGGGGTTGCCACTCTTGTAGGGAAAATGTCTTGGTAGTTCTTCTATATTTAAGTGCTGCAGTTCCCCTTAAATCACACTGAAATGAACCAAGCAAGGTCTCTGGGCAGTAACCACAGCACTTGAAGAAAGGAGGGCTTCAAATGTGCCCTTGGTCTCTGCAGTTGCTCAGGGAAATGGCAGGATGTCCAAAATCAGATATAGATATTTCAACCCTGATGAATTGGAATTGCACAAGACTTAAAAACCCATTCCTTGTTTGAAAACCAGATCCAATTAATTATACCTAAAACTTAGAGAAAAGGAATATCTGGAGAGTAGGTTTTTTTGGTGACTCATTTGCAGGAAATCTCCATTCTTACAGCTCCAATTGACCTGAGCATCTTCCAGCAAAGCTGCAATCCCAGGGTCAGAATTCCTAATGAAAGTAGAAGCAGGAAATGTATTGCTTTTCCTCATCTTTTCAGGCCTCATTTAGAATAGAGCACACACGTTAAACAAGCTCTGCATTTCCTTAATGGTTGTCAAGTATTTCAAGAGATTAGAGGAGAGATTTATCTGTCAAGACACAGTTTTATTGCTGTTTATAACTCGGGAACAGTACAGCCAGGTGCCATTAAAAGCCCCCACTTTTTAATTGCTGACAAGGCACAGCACGAGCAGGTTGCAGGGGTTCTGCACTGAGTTGCTGGTGCCTTATAAACCCTCTCTGAAATGGAGAGAAATGGCTTTCCAGCAGGGAAATACAAAGGGTTTAACAACATCTCTGCATCCAGCTTCCCCAGGTTAGTCCTGTTTTACCTTACCACACAACTGCTATGTCTCTGAAAACCAGAGGTATAAGCTGAAGGGCTTGCGTCAACCAGGACATAGACCTTGGGCAACGCATTCCAGTGCCTCACCACCCTTACAGTGAAGAACTTCTTCCTTATATCTAACCTGAACTTCCCCTGTTTGAACCCATCACCGCTTTTCTTACCACTACAGTCCCTGATGAAGAGTCCCTCTTCAGCATCCTTGTAGATCCTTTAGACACTGCAAATTGCTCTGAGGTCTTCATGTGTACTGGGCATGAGGAAGTTTTGGGTGCTGACACTTAGAGCAAGTACTTGGTTTTCCTGCAGTTAAAATTATTTGAATCAAGTAAGAGATGTAGGAAAAAGAGTAAATAGACTGTGCTGATATATACTAGACAAATACACTAGAACTATTCGTACAAGAAATCAAGGCTTTAGTAAGGCTACTGGAAAAACTGCCTATCAGTTTCCTCAAATGATTTTAACCCTATTTGAAGATAGGAAGCTGTTGCCCACTTCTAGGCATTGAATCATACAGATGCTGCCCATCCACCCAGACAGATGCCTTTCTCTGGACTAGGGATGGTGTCTAGGACAGGACAGAGCAAATATGGCCCCCAAAAGCAATTTCCAAGTGGTGTCCACAGGTGCTGGTGTTGGACTGGATCTTTCAAGGGCAGTTCCCTCACACCTCTCACCAAAGGAAGTGACACTGAAAGGGATCCACAGGATTAGCCATTCAATCCCAGAGCTCATGGATGACAGTGTCACTGTCATAAAACCCTTAATCCAGTTGTGCTTTTCAGCTTAAGCCAATGAGCTCAACCCCATCAGCTTTGAGTCATCTTTGCCCTTTAGGTAAAGCAGCTCAGCCTTTCTCTGATACACCCCAAAGAGGAACGATGCTCTGCAGCTGCTGATCTCTCCTTATTCGAGGCACCGTTATTCCCAGGGCTGTGAGGGCTGTTTTGAAGCAAAGAGGAACTAAGCAGAGGCTGCTCTTTCATTCTTCTTTGGCACTGCTGCACAAGACATTCATGGTTTCATCGTGTCTTCAATCTCTCCCATGCTCTAGCCTTCATCTTCCTGTCTCAAAATGTTCTCTTTCATTTCCTGCAGCAGGAACAGACAAGTCCATTCCTGTATGCGGAAGAATCAGATAAAAGTTTATTGAATCCTGTTTGCTTACAAGATGGGTTTTAAGGACAGAGAAATGCCAAAAGCATCGGCTCCATAAAAAAAGGTAAGAGCCAGTGTTGGTGATGCTGTCAGAACCTCCAGTGTCTGCTCCTCATTCACTCTCTCTGATGCTGCCTGTCCATTTGGTACAATATAGGTACTGTTCTGCTGCCAGGCTGGAAGAAGATAATGCATTATGACTAGTTGATAAACAGCATGTCTTTAGAAAAACTTGAAGGCTGCCCTGTTAGAATCACCTTTCTAGCACTTCCCAGACTGCAGCAAATACCTTGCTATTCCCTTTATACAGCACATCAGGACATGGAACATCGATCACACCTGTGTCCCTGCAAAGAGAGAGGCAACAGCTTTGGTGGTGGCGTAAGGTGTAGCTGGCCTGTCTGAAGCATCACATCACGCAACCTTGGTCCAAGGCACAGGGCTGCCTTGAAGAGGGATTCAAGGATGAGTGATAAGAGCTCCAGAAATACTGACTGGGTGCCACTGGTTTATTTGGGTGGAAAATGCTCAATAAAACAAGTTCTGAGCACTGCTTTAGGTGAAAACATTGTGAGTAGAGAGCTCATGCTTAGCATTCTGTGTTCCTTTTCCTTTCCTCTCCTTGCAAGGCTTTGATGTTCCTATTTTGCTGATGTTAGCACCCATCCAAAGCCCTCAGTGAGCTGGTTTTCATGAGTACTGGGCTGCTGACAGTTTGGGACTGCATTGGGAATGTTAGCCAAAATGTCTGTCAGTTCATTTCACAAACTGTGTAAGAGTCTTTAATATATTGTGGAATCACGGGATAATATAGAATAGAAGCAGCTGCAAGCAACCAGTTCTAACAGTTTTCTTAGGCTGTTTTCCACTTAGGATCTCTCGAGAGGCCAGTTCATCTATGTGGCCAATCACTCAAATGACAGAGGAAGCCTTTCACATATAAAAGGCAAAATCAGTGAGATTTGACTGTACAATCGTCAGCCTAAATTTAAAGTATATATTTAATTGTAACAACTATTATCAAAATGCTCCAGAAGAGAAAGATTTCTCTAGGAAATCCACAATGTCAGCTATTGAAGCTCTGAATATGATTGTAAAGTCTCAAGAAAGAAAAGAACAGGTCCACTAAGGACACCATGAGGCTTCCTAGCATTCTATTTTCTGAGTGTCATGTGGAATAGATTTACTTAGTGAGGATGTGAATAGGAAGATCTGCATGCAGAAAGGAGTAGGAGGGTGTCTGCACTACCAGGAAGAAATATGCCTATTTAGTGATGGAGGCAGCAAGTGGCAAAACAGGACACCAGTTTTGCAAACAGGTTTGGTTTTCACAGAGCCCTGTGGATCAGGTGAACAGTGCTTTGCAAAGGATGGTAGCAGTTCACTACCTAACAGCTCTGCAGGACTGCTGAACCCAGCTCCAAGCCTTTGGGCTCCCCTGAAGGCAGACAATGGAGCATATTAACTGTGGTGTCTCCAGCCATCACTGTGTGCAGATGGGCTTCAATCTATAGATGCCCTGAATATCTGTAACAGAAATGCCAGGAGCTCAACACCAGCTACAGGTGGTGCTCCAGGAGATGAGGGATGTCCTGCCAGTGCCTCCATCTCTGCTTGGTGTTCAGGTGTCCTGAGGGAAACCGAAAAGCCAGGCACAGCAGGGGAGTGCTCATGCCTCTGCAGTGGTTTTAACTCAGTTAAAAGAGACAGTGCTCATCACGTGTTTCCTATATAGTAAATGAGGGGAATGAGAATCAGAGCGGGATTACCTTAATTTACTCTTTTTTAAGCTATTGAACCCCGGCTCCATGCTGAAGTTTGAACAGAGGCAGCTGTAAGCAGAAGTGACAAGGGAACACAAATGATGGTCCTGCTTTTCACTTACAGGAATGCAAATCTTGCTGGAATGTCCAAATGCTTGTTCCAGGACTAAGGGCTTGAAAGTCATCCTGCCAGCCTCTATTAGAGACAAACACTGATTAGATAAACACTGACCCAAAGGGTAAAGGCTGCTTTCAATCAAATAGCAAAACTCTGAAGACCTATTGACAATACCAATAGTGTGTCATGGCCCTTTCCAACCTGGCTAAGAGGCTTGTGCCATTTGGTGATGAGTGAAGGGTAAATGGAGGAGCAAGACAATGAAAAAGATCGGTCTGGGCAGCTGGGAATTCCATCCTGGTTTAGAGGTTTGTAGTAGCAATAGTGAGCTCAATGTGAATGATGGGAATGGCTGTGTGTGAAAGCACCGGGGCAAGGGCTAAGTGTCCTGATAACCAAGCGATCAAATTAACAAGCACTGGGCCAAGTTCTCAAAACATGATGCAGGATGAGTTCAGAGGATCATAGGCACACCCACAGCAGCAGGAGTGTGCTTGGAGTGTCCTCAGCATCAGAAGGACATGGAGCTGTTGAAGCAAGTCCAGAGGAGGCCACGAGGATGATCAGGGCCAGGAGTACCTCCCGTATGAAGACAGGCTGAGAACATTGGGGCTGTTCAGCCTGGAGAAGAGAAGGCTGTATGGAGACCTCAGAGCAGCTTCTGGTGTCTGAAGGGGGCTACAAGGATGCTGGGGAGGGACTCTTCATCAGGGGCTGTAGTGATAGGACAAGGGGTGATGGGTTCAAACTGAAATAGGGGAAGTTCAGGTTAGATATAAGGAAGAAGTTCTTCCCTGTTAGGGTGCTGAGGCCCTGGAATGGGTTGCCCAGGGAAGCTGTGAATGCCCCATCCCTGGCAGTGTTCAAAGCCAGGTTGGATGAAGCTTGGAGCAACCTGCTCTAGTGTGAGGTGTCCCTGCCCATGTGGGTTGGTACTGGATGATCTTAAGGTCCTTTCCAACTATCCATTTCTCCTGCATCAGGGCTCCGACTGAAAACTTGAAAATGAAAATTCAGCAGATAGTTCGTAGAGCTTCTGAAGCAGACATAACTGGTTGCCTCGGAACAGAGCCTCAGCACAAGAGAGTTTTGTTGACATTGGGAAACAGAAACATTTCTTTTTGACATTTTCAGAATGATGGCTTCCCCCCCTCCCCATCCTGCAGAAGGCAAGTACTGTATTTCAGATCAGAGCATTTTCTGTTGGCCCCCAAAAATGCGTTTCTGGCTTTCCATGCTGCTGAAACTAGAATATCTGCATTCCCTCCTGTGCAGGAGCAGAGGAAGGTGCAGGAATCTATTTACAGTGGTGTTGCACCAGCCATAGCAGATCAAACCATGTGCTTTTGGGCTGATCCTTGAAAGTGAGAAGAGGACTATGCAAGTTACCTCCATGGCCTGCGCAGAGCTGCATCTAGAGATCCATGGAGGGTTTCAGTGCTCATGAGCATCACTGTTTCTCCAAATTGGTCTTCTCCCTACAGCCCTGTACATTGAAGTACTCTAATCCACAGAAGGAGCATGCACCACAAGCAACTTCTTATGTTTGCCTGCTGCGAAACGTCTCATTCTACCTTGACGCTGGTACCAGAGACAGTTTGGAACTTGGGGCTGGCTGAAGGCAGCACAGTTCCCACCTCATCTTGTCACTCAGACCCAGCACTTCTAGCCTGGGTGAATTACTGGTCAAGTAAGTAGGGATCTCAGTCTCACCTGAGAGAAAAGCTTGCTAAGTTCCTCCGGAGATGATCTGCCTGAGCATGGTTGCTCTGCAGCAGGTTTAGACAGGGTAAGAGAAGCCAAAGCATAGCGAGATATAGCTCTGTTCACGCTGTTGGGATAAGGCCAAAGGTATCGAGAGGTCTCCAAGAGGGACATTTGTCTGTGAAAATCTTGCTGGTTAATTCCTGAGGGTAGGTAGAGTCTTGCAGAAGAGAGCCCCGAGGTGCAGCGTTTGGGTCTATGTTCGTACACAGATAGGAAAGTTCATCCACTCTATGTATAGAAAGCCTAAATGTGGTGTGTGTGTCAACTGCTTTTTCTGTATGTGCTCACATACACGCAGTGACAAATATAGACTGCGTTACAGAGTCATCCCTTCTAGACATCCTAGACTCATGCTAATGTCTGGGTCCTACAATAGCTGCCTCCCACAGGAGAGAAAAGCCAATTCCATCATTCCCCAAACTGTGTCTACATCTAGACCTGCATAACCCTCTGGGAGTGACCATCACCCAGATCTCATCATCGACTGGGCAATCCAGGCATTTGGTAGAAAATTCAACCCAGATAGAACTGAAGCAGAAATGTGAAGGAGATTTTGAACTGAGAAAACCTGGTGTATTTTCCTCAGCCCATAAAAAATGCTCAACTTTGTATTCTGGGGTTATTTAGCTTTTCACTGTAATTACTTGCATTGGACATTGGGTCTGTTTTTAGGCAAAGCTCTTTTTTCCAAGCAAGTGTTGAACATTAGGTCCTACACCTGGGTCAGGGCAATCCCAGGCACAGCTACAGGTTGGGCAGAGAAGAGATTCAGAGCAGCCCTGCGGAGAAGGACTTGGGGGTGTTGGTCGATGAAAAACTGAACGTGAGCTGGGTTCAGTGTGTGCTTGAGCCCAGAAACCCTCATGTGCTGGGCTGCATCAGAAGTGTGGCCAGCAGGTCATGGAGGTGATCCTGCTCTGGAGCACTTGTCCTATCACTTGTCCTGTTGCTGCAGTCTCTAATGAAGAGTCCCTCTCCTCATCCTTGTGGCCCCCTTCAGATACTTGAAGCTGCTCTGAGGTCTCCCCGCAGCTTCTCTTCCCCAGGCTGCTCTCAGCTTGTCTCCACACGGGAGGTGCTCCAGTCCCCTGATCAATCTCATGGCCCTCCTCTGGCCTTGTTCCAACAGCTCCGTGTCCTTTTTATGTTGAGGACACCAGAACTGCACACAACACTCCAAGTGAGGTCTCATGAGAGCAAAGCTGGCCCTGCTTTGGGAGGGTTGGTTGGACCAGATGGCCCTCAGAAAACACATCCGAACATATTCTTCTGTAATTCTGCAATTCCTAACCAAATAACAGAGCAAATAAGAATGAGTTGGCCATGCAGGGTTGAACTGAAGTCCCAAGGGATTGCACTGGGAGCAAGACAAAGCTCTGATGGACTTGGCTTTGGGTGTTTTTTTCCCCAGTAGTTCTTGTCAAAGCACTGCTGCCACTGCTTTCTGCCATGCCAGAGCCCTCTCCACACAGGCCTTTCCTCAAACAGCATCTTCAGTTAAAAGCTATGTGCGTCTCCCTCCTGCTGCAATTTAGCTCACTTGGCATAGTGAAGAGTGATGAAAATACACCATCTCTGTAACTTGGTCATAGCATAATTAGAAGCTTAAGGTTGGTGTATTTTTAAGATAACAGATGCAATCATCTCCCTCTTTCCATTTAACAGCAGGAAGAAGCCTGCACCACTACAAGGGGAAAATCAATGAGTTCTCCGGAACATGCAGTGAATTGGATGTTGCATTAAAGCAGCACAAATCCCCTGCCAAGTCTCCAGCAGCTCCACGGATAAGACAAGGACAGTTCCATGTCTACCAGCTGCGCATTCCTACTTGCAGCTGTGTTTCACTAAGAGATGGAAACCACACTGTTCTCAGAGATCTTCGGATGAACTCTAGGAATAGGGAACAATTTGAAGTCAGGTGGAGCACAGGTCTCTAGAGCAATGGATCTTGAGTGTCACCAAGTGGTCTCTGGCCATATAAATGCCAGGCATGTCTTTAAGTTCAGAATAGAATCAAAGAAACAATCAGGTTGAAGACCTTTAAGATCATCAAGTCCAACTAATAAACCTATGCCCTGACATCTTCTGCAACCAAAGTGTCTCACATGGAGCTTAAAAAGGCCTACCTCATCCTCTTACGCTTCACGGCTCTTGCCTCCAGCCCTTGCTTGTTCACCTCCTGCTGCTGCAGTAAGACCTCCCCTTTGCACCCAGAACTGCAGCTCTTGTTCATCACTTCATAAAAGCACTCATTAGATCAATATGTGGCTTTTGGACACCCCATGGCTGTCGATGGGCTACAACTTTCCATTTCTAAATGAAGGATGGTTATTGATCAGTACAAGGGACAAGATCATCATAAGGAGGCCCACAATGGCTCAGGAGTCACACACTTCAGGCAAAACCAAACTTGTACTGATAGAAATCATTGTAAAGGCAGTTATCGAAGAGGCCCAAAATAGGAGGAGTACAAATGGCTTTATGGGAGGAATACAAGTGGCTTTACAGGAAAGGAGTCATCTCCGTTCAAACCATAACATTCTCCTGGGAAAGTAACCACAGAGCAACCACAGGGAGCACCTCCAGAGCATTGCTTTGTATGGTTCTTGTGTCCAGCACAGGCCTGGTCCAGCTAACTCTGACTCTCCTGTACTGTGCAGGATGCTGTGGCACCTAGGCCTGCCAGATGACTGGAATTAGAGTGATGGGAAGCAATCATGACTGTAGTGATAGGACATGCGGTAACGGGTTCAAACTGAAAGAGGGGAAGTTTAGATTGGGTATGAGGAAGAAATTCTTTACTGTGCGGGTGGTGAGGCACTGGAATGGGTTGCCCAGG
>JAOEHY010032570.1:6875-27853 GCA_025447955.1 Psilopsiagon aurifrons | reverse complement strand
GATATAAGGATGAAGTTCTTTACTGTAAGGGTGGTGAGGCACTGGAATGGGTTGCCCAGGGAAGTTGTGAATGCTCCGTCCCTGGCGGTGTTCAAGGACAGGTGGGACAAAACCCTGACGTGGTTTAATGGGAGGTGTCCCTGCCCATGGCAGGGAGGTCAGAACTAGATGATCTTAAGGTCCTTTACAACCCTAACTGTTCTATGATTCTGTGATGTGTGCAAACACATCATCTTTAACATACATTCATAGAAAGTGTAAAAGAGTTTTGTTCGCATTAAACAGCACTGACTGCTCATTGGGTTCATGACCCAGGCCCATCAACAGAGACTCCAAACTGAGTCCTGATAATTCCAAAGGCAACAGTATTACAGTCATAAAGATGGAAAAGGCAAGAGTACCACAACTGAAAAAAGAACCACCCCTCAAAGACAGTTTTGCTCAGGTTCTCTCAAATTTATATAACTTAGGCTTACAATCACAGCACAGAATCTTTTAAATAATATATATGAAAATCCTAGCTCAACAGGCAGGAAGTCTGAAATGGAATAGTCTCTTATAGATTGATGAGATACAATTCTGCTAAAAATGAAGGGAATAGACTTGCATTTTCTTCAGTGAGATGGTGCCAATGAATGAGCCACTGCTCTTGAGGGATCCTGAGCTTTAAATTCTGCCATCTTTAGCAAAGAAAACAAAGGGATCCAACCTATTAAAGGTCTTGTTCTAGACAGAAGTAATGTTAAGTGACACCTCTACACTAAACAGTCCTGAGCGCTGGATGCACTGAGAGTGTTGTACAATTTCTTTTTATTTGATCATTTTCTAATTCAAGGCTTCATTGCTACTATTTCTACTACCCTAAATTGTGCAGAAAAAATTACTCCACAGGCCAGTGAACAGCATTTCATTCTGGTCACATACCATAGAATAATGTACTATTGTAGAATCAGATATAACCTCTCTGGGACCTGCATAACTTCCAGGATCTATCCTGGCTGTGAGAGGCACAAAACAAACATTTTGCAGAAAGGCAGGTATCTTCAGAAGAAGAATTTAACCTATGGAATTTGAATGTTGGTCATCATGAGCACATGAGAACTCAGCCTGACTGTCAGATCCTGGGCTAAACTTGCACGACTGAAAATCACAAAATGCACTCATAAGTGCAAACAAAACACAATTTAGGGAGAGAAAATAAATACTGTGATGTCATCTATACCTAGTTCTTTTCAGTAGAACTACACCAAGACTCTGAATGCATGCTTAATATTGGAAGCAAGACTTATCATCAGTAAACAATTTAATAATCTGGTTACATAAACTGCAACAATTCCTTGGTCAGTAATGAACAATATGATATCAAAGTTGTCATCTCTTAAATAGAATTTTGGTTGATTTTCTGTACATGAGTAGTCCTGATTAATTCAATTGTGTCCTCAGTGTGTTTAGTGCCTGTGTAGATACAGAAGAAGAGAGTCTTGCAAAGGTCTCTCTGAGGATTGACTGAGCTTTGAAATTCTAACTTGGGCGATGTTATATGAAATAGAATCCAGCTTACTTGCCAGGAAGCAATAAAAGCGAACTCACTGAGACTGCTCATGTGAATACATCTTAGCAGAATCAGGGCCTACTCAAGCCACAAGGGAGGAGAAACTTAAATAAAGCATTTCAGTATAACCATTCTTTCAGCAGTCTTTAGTCTGTATTAGTAGCTAACATCTGAGGAAAGGAAAGGTTTGCTGCTTGGCAAAAGTGTGGTGTTAATGTAACACAATCTGTTAAATGAAAAAGCAAAATTAATTCCAATTTAGTGTCTTCACATTTCACACTCCAGAGACTCTTACGGACTGAATGAAAGACAAGAAGGGGTAGGGAAAATTTAGTGCATTTTCCAAACTGAATTGTCTATTTCTTTGCATTTCACCTAATTCAGTCAAGAGGCAATCTGAGGGAAATATTAGAAAAGTGTTATATTTATTTAGGTAGTTCTTAACATGCGCCTCAAACAGCATAAGAAATGTGTGTTTCTGTCCACCTTTCACTCCCTAATCCCCTTCTTCCCCTTGTCCTCTCCACAATTCAAATGTTTAGCTTTACTTCATCCACACAGCAAGGAATGGATTAAGCAGAATTACTTACTGCTATGCCAATTAAGGAGGAATTAATTACAACTTTGCCTCCTGTCCCTCTAAGGCTGCAAGTCTGTCTACCAGAACCAACCTGAATGTAGTTCAGTGGAGAGCTGCAAAAACTCAGGCAAATGCAGGTACTGAGTCTTCCTCCTGCTATACTCAAACCGCTTGCTACAGTCGGGTGACTTAATGCACAATCTTCTCTCGAGGCAAAAGCATCGCACAACTGAACTGTTTCAGTTCCAGGAACATTAATAATGTCCTGAGACAGTAATAATACCTATTTGTCAGCAACATTGTGCAAGTTAATCACTTAATATTTGTAAAGTACCTTGAGATCTTAGCACAGAGAGAACAACAGAAGCACAAAGTGTTATCATCATTGTAATAAATTGGGGCCTGTTCCAATTAGACTGTTTCTAGTGAACTCTCTCTGGACTTAGGACATCTTTGGCTTCTGCAGTTACATCTATGTGCTGTCCAAACTAAAACTTGGAAAGCTACTTGAGACTTTTTTCTTCAGCAGACCATTTCTTTCTTATTTATTTTTTTCTGAAGAAATACTTTGCCATACCACCCACCACTCACATTCACTTCCAGGCTAATTATACTTTGAAAAGACAACCAGCATAAAGATGATTATAGTATACTGAGTCAAATGAAGGCCTAGTCAAACAGGATAACTTCCCTTGGTCCATCTCTCACTTTTTTCCACTGGATGATGAGTCCCCAAACCCATATAGCCATGCACCTTAGAAAAGACTAAAGCAACCTTTGTTTCCCTTTTCTTCTGCCTTTTTGCCACTCCTGTACATTTCCACCTACACCCTTCCTTACCTATAAATTGCCAACAAAATGCTCCTTTTCACCCTGGTTACAGTAAAAAATGAAGTGATTCCAAATAACTCAGTGTTGCTACTTAAATAAATAAATAAAAATCATAATGAAAGAATAAGAAACAAGTGCCCAATATCATGACACCATTTGCAATATCCATTACCATATACAACAGCTGCACCCCTCATACAAGTTTAGCCATGCAAGCAGCTCCGTCCCTCCTTCTCTCCCTTGCCATTCCTTCTCCCGTTCTTTTTTCACCCCAGTACAAGACCATGGATGTTCTGCAGACAAGCATTTCATACCAATGCTGTATGACCTCAAAGAGTTAAAAGCTCCTTTTGACTTTAGCACCTTCTGAAGTGTGTGAGTAGGATGCCTAACCCTGCAAAGTTCTCAGCATTTCCAGCTGCCACTTATTCCAACAGAAACTTTGGGCACTCTATTTCAAGTTTTATAATAGCAGGGTAATAAAATCCTAGTATCTCTTTTTTAATTAATCTGTGGTGATTTTCTGATGTACTCACATATCTAGAAGGCATACAAAATTGTCAATACAGGATAACAAGCCACTTGATACACCTAGAGTGTTAGAGCCACAACGTGTTACTTTAATTCTATCCCCTTAATAAACAAAAAAAATATAAAAGCCACGATCCAAGCTTTCAGACTTAGCAATGCCCAATAACTAAAAATGAATTAAAGAAGAAATATTGGTTGTGTAAATCAAGAGGCAATCAAAAGTTCAAAAATTAATTCCAAACCTCTCAGTCAGCAGAGCTGGGAAACCCAGGAGTTGAAACCTGTAACCTGTCCAGCTGAAGTGTGTAAAGGGACAGTATGAATCTCTCTGTTTATTATGCTGAGTGCTTTACGCCAAGGTTAGATGTTGAAAAAGTCCACGGTCTTCTCGCCTATCTAGATACTCAGATAGCTTTCAGTGACTACACTACAAGAAACCTGTAAGGTATTACCTAAGACCCACTCCTTAATTCCACAACAGCATCCAGCAGCAATATTACCTTTTAGTTAATACTCCCTCTATGTCACAGGACAAAAAGAAAATACAAATTCTAATTTATATTATTAGCAATCTAAACTACCTCCTACTACCATCCAAATGTAACAGATATTAGCAATACTAAAAAAAAAAAAAAACCAAAAAAAAGAAGGATGAACTACACTAAACCAGCCCAAAACCTATCATTTAATTGATGGCAAGTACACCCATTTCAATTTTGCACAACCGCTTCTTCATTCCCAAAATATGAAATCATTCCAAGGGGACTCCTGCTATGCTGTATTTTCCATGTTTCACTTCAATAAAATATTACAAATACGTTACCATGTATCTGGGATTTTTTCTGCCATCATCATAACAAACCAGTGTTTTCATAATGTCGCCACAAACCACAGCTATTACCTCATACAAGAGCACAATGTTTTGGCAATGCAGTGCAAATAGTAGGAACAACTTCACCATCATCTTCCAGAATAGTTCCCTGAACCCATTTCTCAAGAAACAGTAGCAACAAAAGCTTTGCCACTTCATTCCTTCCCTTCGTCCTCTTGATGAATACGAAGCAAGCAGTGAAACAAGCAGTGCCCTCTCCTATCTCCATGTTCTTAAGAGGCTCTGGATCACAGTCATCCACAGCTAAATCACACTGAAGTCAACAGGAAACATCCCAAAATGTGGGAAAACTGCATACACCATTCAACCTGATCACTCCAGAATAAGGCTTAAGAACTGTTAAATATCTGCCTATAACACGTCCTAAGTAAGTCATGGTGAGGGCTGGGACAACATCCAAATTACATCAAAAATATGAGTAGCACCCCATTTCAATGTGGAAATAACACTGTCAAAGCCACTCAGAGCCTAACAGAGCTGTCCTTTATTTGTGTGTTCAATCTACCATATTTCTTCTCAGACTTTACTCGAAATGGTTTCAAGCAATTTACTGTTAACAAGGATTAAACCTACTTAACTGAAGTATCTCCAGAGACCACATCACTATCAGGCCTGATGAATGGGTCTTGAAGTCTACAGCAGTGAGGCTGCACTCTTTATATATTCTAAATATGACTATATATTCGCATTCAGTATTCTTTCTCAGTGAAAACCAGTGCATGCAAAATAAATTCCACAGTCCCACATCTTGTATACAAAGGGCATCACACATATCCTGCGATTTAAGCTATTCTCCTGAAATTATCTTAGTCTCACACAATCACACTTCAAACACCCCATATGTCCAGTTTGGTTATTCCTCCTTTGAAAAGCTAATAAATGTAATACTTAGATGCAACTGTATTTCATCAAAAAACAATTATCTGCAGTACTTTGTGCCAGGAAAAGCATCAACAAGAATCATTAACAACACTTTCACTTTATTTTCTTCCATTTTAAGGGCTCAATCCAACACTCAAATTCAGTCAGTCTTAACAACTCTTTTCAGTAGGAGCTGGACAGAACCTTATACATAGTGAATGTAGGGCTTGTGCAAGGATGTGCAAGGATGCCAAATAACAAGCATAGCCTCTCTTCATTCACACAATACTGCACAGACAGAGGAAGAACACACTTCTCGTGAAGCTCCTACTGCACAGAGCCGCAGAGGAGCCAGAAATCAAAGTTCTGGAGGTGAGGACAAATGCTGCTTCTCCAGACTTACTCAGTCCTTGTCCTCTTTTCTGATGGTACCAATAAGAGGATCAAACTCATTCCCTGAAAAACAGATTGCCACAGGCACTTGGTGCCTAGCAAGATGCAACTTTTACCTATTACTCTCCTGAAATGTTTTTAAAAATAATTAAAAAAAACCCATAAACAAAACCAAAACAGACAAAAAAAACCAAACAAACAGAACCCAAAACCACAATACAATACATGACCAGCCCTTCATGCAACATATACCCTCCTATTCAGCAGGAATATTTTCAAAGAAAAAAAAAGTCACCTGCACAGTACCTCACTATTACAATGTACGCCTATTGCTTTATTGAACTATAGCCGATAAATGGGTCTAAAAAGGCAGATCATTTCAGGTACTCACTTCGATGTTTCAAACAGATGAAGAAACAGAAAAACAAGTTCCGCTTTTCTCCCTAGACACCTCTGAAGTGGTAAATTTCCAAACAGATTAGATGCACGAGCAAAACTATTAAAAACATTTAATTGCCCAAAAATTCTGACAGGACACGCCAGTTTCTGGCACTAGGTGACTCACATGAAGTTCTTTCACACACGATTTTTTATTTCTTTAAGAAAATCACGCACTCTTCCTACACATGTGTGCATCCTTTCCTCCTGCTCTCGGTGTTAAATATAACAACAGAATCTTTGAAAATACAGATGTTATATAGCCTTTGAAAGTAGGAGCCAACTTCATTTTGGAGACTTTCAAATCTGTACTTAGAGCTTCCTGGAAGGCACAAGCAGCATATAATACTTCAAGGGACTTCCAAAGTCCTGTACTGACGTGGCCAACATCACCTTCCTTCATACACCAGATCCAGACAGTCAAAGAAACCGGCAGGCTGATACTCCATTGCCATTTGGCACCTGCTTATTGTGAACCTTGTCTTATTTTGGATTAGGACAGTGACAGCCCACAAAGAGAGTCTAAGTCTATTGTACCTGGTCATTCATACCCAGCTTTAATGCAAATGCAACTGTAACCTGCTGGTAACACTGAAGGAGCCACACTGGATCTACCAGATCCATCCTCCTCTGCGAACCATCCTCTCTCCATCTCAAGCTTTTTTTTTTTAAATCAGATGTCTAAACTTAATAGGAAGGGTGACACAATGAATTTTTGTGGTGGAACAGAAAAAAGAGTAAAGAAAAACAAACAAACAAACAAACAAAAATAGAAGGGAGAGAGCAAGGTATTTTTTCAGTCTTATATTAACAGCATTAGGGAGTTTAGCTTGAAAGTGTAAATCAAATTAAACAGTGCACGGGCCTGGCCTGAAAGCTACCATTTTAATGAAAAGCGGGACAACTGGCAGGTTGTTTAAAACTGTAGCTGTACTCTTATACCCTCTGCCTCCTCCTTCTCCCAACCATCCCTCCCACAGCCACCAATAACTGCCACCTCAAATTTACCTTGCCATGCATTCATGCCGGAACTCCCTTCCAACCACAGCGGACTGGAGGAATGCATAGACAATAAATATGACTATTTTACTTAAAGGGAGGAGGCAGGGAAGCAAAGAAAATGGCCAAATTGTTGACACTGGTCAAGGAGACTTTCCCTTTTGAAATTTCCAAGAACATGAGGGCCAAACACGAAAAAGGTTCCATTATGAATCCACTCACAGTGTTTCTTACAGGATTTCTTCTCACCTATCCCTGAATACAGGAGCTCTTTCTTGTGCAATCATTAACGCTGAAAAGCAGATAGGCTACTATTTCCCAACCCTAGAAGAAACCCATTTTATGGCATCCAACATGAAGAACTGCTTCACTATTAAGATGGTTAAGTGATTTCAGTAGTTGCTATGCGAAGGCATGGGGACACAGTGGCTAGAGAATTGACTATCTTTCCATCCAGACCACTACTTCAAGGACCTCAGAATTTTCTTAAGCTTAATCGGTTTATTGTTTCAATTTGTACCTGTGAAAATTACAGGGCTCCCCATAAAAATGTAGAAAATATACCCAACTGCTGGTGGGTAGAAGGTGAAAGGAGCTAGGAAGAAATAGGATTGGAGTAATGCAGAGGGCTGATAAGTCTATCAGCTTGTTAGGGCTATAACCTTAATATCGTTGAGGCTTATTCCACACACATTCTTTAAAAAGTCAGATTTTTGCTGTCCATACATTATGATTCATGTAAAGCTATGCACAAAGTTTTAAGTTTCCAGTATTATTATCATTTTATCCATAGAGATCCAACTTTATCTTTCGTTCATCATCTCGGATGCTCTCCACAAAGACTGACTCAGACAAATCAAATGTAATCATTAAAAGCAGTACTTTCTTGAGACCACAAAACAGAGAAATGGAAATCTTCATAAAGTGAGAGTGCAAATAACAATTAGTCCTTTTATTCACCCTCTTGCCGTCTCAGAAGCAAACAATCCATCCCTACTTTTAAGTGAAAACTACATTTATTGAGAAAAGCAACCAGCAACATTATGATCTGACATAAGCAGCTCCCTAGACACTGCAGCAAGGAACCTTTAGCCCTGTCCAAAGGTGTTAACAATGCAGTACTAATATGACACGGCACTAAATGGATGGCCAAACACAGAGGCTTTGTTACATGCAGGAGGTTGCATTTTCGTCATCTTTTTCCAAATGTGCACCTAAGGGAAAATACTATCACACCCTTTCAACGAACAAAAGCAAAGAAGAAACATATTTTTGTCCCGCATATTTTAAGGATAAAACTAGCAAAGAAATAATACCTAAATTGCTAACAAAGAGTGAAATCTCAAAAGGTTCTTATTATTTTGCACAGCTCATTTTCTTCTGCTTAATCTATTAAAGAGTAAAACATGGACGATCAGAATATCAAATTACTACATACTCAAACCTTCTCCTAACTTCCATTTTTTTAAATATATTTCATGAATAGACTTTCACCAAATATTTTAGTCAGCCTTTTCATTCTGAACCTTTAAACAGACGAACTGGGTCAAAATGATTGTATTATATCCCTGTAATTTGTACTAGCAACTTTACTTTCCACCACTGCCCCACTAAAAGAAAACTGCAGTCTTGATTTAAAGCTGTAAATTCAGATCAAATGGGAAAGTGTTAAATTCAGAAGGGCTTTTGGTCCATTAACTTCCATGCTGATTTGACACGCTCTGCAGTGCTTGGGCAACAGACTCTGCCATACAGCATATTCCTAAGCAAACAGTGCTTTGTGTCATAAACCATCTGGGGTGTCAGTTCTAAGGGCCACTCATCTAAACTCCTCTGCTACACTTGGAAATGCTGAGGTGCAGAACAGAAACTTTTCTTTGCTACAAAATCCCTTTTGCAAGGGAAAGGGGATGCTGTCATCAGAGAAACGACAGTAGGCACAGAATTTTGGCTAAGGCAGTTGTTTTCATTATTCTGCTGAAGAAACCATTAGAAACACAAGCTTTCTAAAAACACTAGGATTTTTCTAAGGTACCAATAAAAGTGATACCATTCATAATCTGGACAGTGCTCCCTTTCATATCAGAGCCTATAGCTGCAAAGCTAAGTGCCAAGCAGATGGTTGAAATCTGTTTTGTATAAAAAGTGTGTGCGCACACGTGGTTTTTTTAGATTGAGTTCTTTGTATTCATATTCAGGCCTAGGTTCTAGCCATCAAAACACTGGCACTGAAGCAATCATTAGCAGCATTTTAGACAACTGGCAACTAAGGTATTCACAGTTCTCCACAAAATGTTCAGTTAATATCTCCCAGACGTATAATTAAGGCAAAAGATCATCTTCTTAAATTGGTATCAGTGCTTTGGACAGTCGTTCAATAGACCCCACATGTATGTAAAAAGCTATTTTATTTATCTTCTCTTTTAAATGATGTTCTAACTTCTACTGCGCTCTGATTTTTTATAGCTGCTTTTAAAAAGGCTTCTGCGTCAAATTCTATCCAACTATAACAGCAACAACTTCATCTGTCTTGTCTTCATCTTTCTAATAAACACCGAGAAGGAAATTCTATAAAACACTATGAGAATAAGGCTTTCTTATCTGATAACTGTTTAGTTTATTTAATATAAGATACCCTATGCTGCTCTGGAGGCATCAGCTCCAGATGAGGGCAGTGAGCCCTCCCTTCAAAAATCCCCTGATGAATCTGCTGCTGTCACACCAGACAAGCCACAGCAAGTCACCTTAGTTGCAGGTACCTCAGTCAAGTAATTTGTAAGTAGGCTGTTTATTACCACAAACAGCAAAACCAGAAATGCTTACCAGCAAGGGGCTCTGCTGTCTGCCTGGGGTTCTCATGGAATCTGGGAACTGGTGACAGTAACTTGCCTGGTGACAAATTAATAGAGGTCACACTTTTGACAACTGAGGTTATCAAACAGATGTATATTTGGAAGAATGCATTTTTGAGCAGGAGTTTCGCTTAAAACCTTGGTGGCTGCAACTGAGAATTACTACCTTATTGAAACATACAGTTTCAAAACAAAGATTGATTCTGTGCACAGCGCCAAGTCCACGAAGGCCCAGATGTTAGCCCTGGCAGAATTCAGGTACATTTTCATCACCGCCATTCTGATCATTCTAATCTGCCAGGGATACATGCTGTTTAGGAGGAACTGACAGTTAATGTGTCTTTAAAACACACTGACAGAACTGAAATCTACAGATTTGCAGAAGCCTGTAGGAATCTCTCCTGATGCTTTAGAAAGTTAGGAGGCATTGCAACTGACGGAAGTTTGCTCCACACTAAGGAAAGTCAGGCTCCCGCTCAGTGATCTCCTCGTGAGTCACCATTTCATGCCATCCTGGTTTACTGGGGTGAAAAACATTAGTCTTTTTCATGGAGTTGAGCAGAACATTAATTAATTAGGCCTACATTTTTAGGACCTGACACTGAACTTCAGTGCCACTGAGTCCAAACACTCAGAATGAATGGGCACTTTTTTAAAGGATGCCTTGACTGGCCCTATCACAAAATAGGCCTTTGTGAACTCACTGCTGAATAACTACTACAGAACCACTATGGAACATGCCTGATTACAATCCATTATCTTGAAAGTAGTCTCCCTTTTAAAAAGCTTATCAAAGAAAGTAATACTTTAGTCATGACATTCATAGGCTACAGAGATCAAATCCACCAAGACTCCTTAGTTTATGCCCATTTTCTCAACAGTGTGTAGTAAGAGGCGCAATACAAAGACTAAATCTACCTGCAGACCCCAGCGATTCAGCTCTACTCTTACTGAGCATGCAACTGGAAAGGAGAAAAAAATACTAAAACAGATTAGAAGAACTTTAACATGATGAAAAAGATAATTCCTCCATTTCAATAAGCCTGTATCTTTTCCTTCATTTTGGATCTCTGTCACACATTTAAAAAACAGATGTCAAAAATGAGGGTAAGAATCACAGTGCATTTTGTGTTCTGCAACGTGGTTTTTGCCTTTAAGCTTGTTGGTTTGCTCACTGTGGCTGCCTACATTGCTGCTTTCAGTAGAGTCTGTTCCTCACATTAATACTCTCCATGTGAAGAATTTTTTCCTGGACTCCCCTAGTGCCTGGTCCTTAGGTTATAAAACATATGACAGCTCTTGTATGTACAGCTGAAGACGTTAATTGTTCTCCAGGATGAAACCTTGACCTGACTGTTAGTAGCACACGGTGTCTCTCAATTTACTGCTTCAACACTGTGGGTGCTGCTGCCTAACTTCTATTCTCTGAACTTGCCTCCAGGTAGGGAGTTAGCTTAGAAGCACACTCAGATAACTGGAAGGGGCTACAGACAGTATTTCCTCCCAGCCCTAACCGATGTGGCTAGGGCTGCAAATATTTCTTTACTTTACATTATTAATTATACTCCAAAGTTCCTATTTTACATATTTAAGTAATTTGACTATTATAATTCATCTTGCTAGAAAGCCACCTTTAGAAATTAAAACTGGACAGACAGAAGCCTAATTTGCAGTTCTTAGGATCTTAAGAAGGAAAAGGAGGGTCTTCAGGTTAAAACCCAGGACTAGCAGTCAGTATCTCTACTTTTTATACCCAGCCATGCAAATGATTTTGTGACACCATCCCTCAGTTTTCTCATCTATAGGTTGAGGCTAATCTTGCTTCTTAATCTAAAGAGCACAGAAGCCTTCATGATTTGTATATTAATGCTTCCAAATGCTCTGAATTACTAATCAAAAGACCTTAAAGGAAGTATGCATCTATTATTAATATTAGCGGTACTTCTAACAGTAAAGCAACTTCTACATACGTACGTGTAGAAAATATACAGAGAGTGAATATACATGTACATATAATTCTCAATTTATAAATTCTAAAGCATGGCTTCAGGACTGAAATCTCATTCATGAACCATACTAGGGATCTCTTACCTACTCTCTGCTTCTGAATTTTCCCCATACAAAGACACATTGATATTACTCTAAGCTCTAAGCACAAAGGCTGCTCTGTGGAATGGAAAGAAACCTTCTTTTTTGTGTTTGTACAGTGACGAGCATAATGGGGTCCTGATTCAGGATGCCTGCACTCTACAAAAACACACTAAATCAATGACACTAATACACATGCAGATTATCTATAAAAGAGATGCATGGCATACTTGAGAGTGGCACAGTATTTTTCCCATACTTTGCATAGTATTTCATGCAAACACCATAGCCTAATATGGTTTCCTGAGTCACATAATTAACTTCAGGGTTTAGGCAAGAACAGCAAAAGTGAGCAGAACTTACAAAACATAAGCAAAGGATGAGCACCTTCCACCGGGAAATTCTGCCAAATTCTAATCTCAGTTGCAAAACCAGAATCAACTTGATGTTCACACAGTTTTGATAAAGATAAGAATCAATAGCTTTCTCTACAATACAAATATCTACTTAAAAGCTCCAGAATCCAAACCAAAAGGCTGAGCCTGAAGACAGAAATGTATTTTCTGTGCCCCTGTGATTTTCAAACTCAAAACCCTAGATACTTTAATAGACATGGAAAAGAAACCTATTTGGCTTTACTCAGCAACTGCAGAAAGAAACTACCAAAAGAATAATGTCGCATGCTCTGTTTTCATTTGATTTCATTTACTCATCCAGTTCTATTTCAGTTTTGTTTCATGTAGCCTATTTATTTTTTTATCCTTTTTAATAATCATCATGTTTTGGTGATTCACATTTCACACCAGCACAGGAACAAGTCATGTAAATACAACACAACAAAATGACTTAGTTTGTTAATAGACATGCCAAACGGGTAAGAACATCCTTCCCTCCACCCCTACCAACCATCACCTTCCCACACATCTCATTTCTATCCAAAAAAGCCTCTGCCCCAGTGAGGCCACAGCATCAAAATTTAGGAAGAAAACCCTATAAATAGAAACTTCACTAAACCTTTGGAGAAAATGTTTTCAGTTTTCTTTTACAAAGTGAACGTAACAAGGCTGCTAAGGGAATTTATCTGAAAACAGAAGACTTATCTACAGTCAAATCAGTATGGACAGAACTATAGGAAGCCAAAGCTCCCTCCTGGCACAAAGCTCTGCTGAAGGGCCTCAACCCTAACCCAGGCAGGCCTCACCCAAAAGGTGAGAGGACACCACACTTCAAGCCCTTCAATAAATGTTCTCTCTCTTGAAACAAAAGAAACCTCAAATTTACAAAAATTGTGCAGAGAGATGTATTTTTGCCCTTCAAACTGTGATTAGTTTTTGCTGCATCACTCTATTAATGCTCATTCCCAGCAAACTGAAGACAACACAACTTCATGCAGCCTAGTAAACGGACATGCCAAACTACATCGAACGAACACGAATGCGTGTATACATATGAGTACACAAAACCATCTTGAGACGGTTTTATGCTCAACGTTTTAATTGGCAAAAAAAAGTTTGGTGAAATCTCTTAATGCAACCATGGTAAAAAACAGGAATAACAAAATCAAAAGTTGTTCAAAACTACTAACATTTTCCTTATTGTATCTACTGAGTTGGCAATGGCAAGTAACTCCAGCTCACTGTCAGAGACTTTATCTTTGCCTATGCCCAACCTGCAACACGAATGAATGGAACAGGGCATTTTTTCACTCCCGCATTCTTAAAAAGTCAAGCTCAGCACCAAAGAAATCAAGAGGATGACAAACTGTATGGTTTGCTCTTTACATAAACTACATTCCTAGGCCTTCTTTCTCTAGAGCTACAAAGGTTCTTGAAGAACGTTAGATGCAGACAATGGTCTTAACTATGCAAGAACAGCACATACCCACACACGCACGCAGAGTTCCTTACCACTAGAAAGAACTGTAATTATTCAGACAAGAAACTTAAATTTCTATTCATTCTGCTGATATTTTTGCCCCCAAAAGTAATAAATTATGTTAAAATTAGCAAGACAGAAATAAATACATAGTAATAAGACTATAATACAACCACACAGAAAAATTAGCACTAAGGTAACAGTTTGTGACATGTTTAGATCAAATAGCATGAAGACACCCACATCCTGAAGAAAAAAAACAACAAAACAACAAAACACAATGAAGACAATCTACATGAACTTGAGAAAACACAAAAGCCGTAAAACAAAACAAAATGTGATTATAAATCTCAACGAGCAGTTGCCGATAAGAATTTCCATACTTGGTCTTTAAAAAAAAAAAAAACAAACAACAAAACCCCCAAAAAAGTATAAGAAGAAAATCTGGAATATCAAACGTAAATTTTAAAGACAGCAAATATAATTCCAATTTGCGAATTTAGAAATGTTACCTGATTAATAATCCTACAATACTTCTAAGGGAAACAAGGTCAAACCATTTCAAACTTTCAAAACAAGCCCCAATCTTTTTCTTTTTTTCACTTCAACTCTCAGAGTTCTACAAGTCGAAAATAGCATCATCTTGTTGGAAATTTTTTTTCTTCCTTTCTTAAACAAGACGGCAAAAGGACAAGTTGAAGAGAAGTCCCATGTTGGATCAAAAAAAGATGGGTAGTATGATACCCGCAAACTTCTTTCCAAACAAACCACCCCCCCACAATACCATGGGCAGCACCTCTAACACTCCTGAACTTCATATTGACATTTGATGAGTCTAGCTACCGAAATTCGACCCGTCTTTATCTTTTCCTTCTTCTGTTAAAAAAAAGGAAGTAAATTTTGCACCTACCCTAAAAAAAGAGAGTCAGCTTCTCTGAATTACCACTGCACGTCTCACAATTTCCATTCCCTCCTTACATTCTTTTCAAGAACCATGGCCCCTGCAAGTAGCGCTCACCAAAATTCTTCCAAAACCTTGTCTAAATTTGCTCTCTCCCAACACTACTGTGCGTAGAACTTCACACTGTCACAAGGACATGTGGGATCAGGAACAACGTTTAGAGACTTCTGGTTTCTCAGGCTGGCAAAGGCTGGGCTCGCCACGGAGGTGACAAGCGGCGTCTCTCGAGCGGAGGACATAGCGCACAGTGCTCCTCACCGCCCCTCCCTGGGGACTGCGGGCCCAGCCCAGCCCCAGGCAAGGCACAAGCCACTTGGATCAAGTCGGCCCCTCAGTAGGGTGTGGGAGAGGTGGGACGTGTGGCAGACTGCAGGCCAGCATCGTAACCCTCAGTGAAGGCGTGGGTGAAAACTTTATGGCCACTGACGGCGGCGGGGTCTCGACAGGGGGTCTGCGGGAGGAGATGTGAAAGGTACAAATGCCATAAATCTCGGTCAGGTGCAGAGCACGCAGTTGCTCGCCCTCTGCTCAAAGCCAAAAACTCAAGAGAAAAACACATCCCGCTTCAAGAGTTGAAGAAGTAAGTTCTGGTTTAGCTAATACAGTGACGCAGCAAGGATTTGCTTTATTTGCAGCATAGTTTTTAACATAGTCAAATACAACATGATTTTACCTTTTGTAGGAAATACAGGAGACTTTATACATTTTCCAAGTGAGATAAAAATGCAGAGATGCTTTGAAAGAGAAAAGTGCTTTGTTTCTAAGTATGCTACTTGTTAAACAAACTCCTTGCCATCAGCAGAGACACAGTAGAGCTATTAATTACTGTGAGAGGTTCTTTCCTTTTGACTACAGTAGAATTCACAGGCATTGATATTTCCAGTGTGTGCAGGTACAACATGACAACATCTTTTTCCCCTTACACTTTTGAGTTAATTATGCTATCACCAGGCCTGAGCAAAGAAATAATAAAAAAAAAATAATAAAAAAAGAAGGATGTCAGACTGACTTGTCCAAGAGTTGTGAAGGCAGAGGTATCTGACATGCAAACATACAGATATCCTACTCAACATTAAGAGCCGGTTTAAGCATAGTATGAAAAGCATGCGAAGAAACTATAAATCTACCTTGGGAGGAGTTACTCTTTTTTCCTGTATAAATATTGTAAAAGTGTATTTTATATAGCTACAGATATATCACATTACACAGACACATATGCCTATCCTACCAGGGAGCTTCACATTTAACTAACTCAATCAGACACTATATGCCTCCTAAATGATAAAGCCCTAAATGCTTGTTAAAAGCTCCCTGAGAAGTAGTAAATATTTTGTAAACTAGTTATATATTTAAGATCTCTGGACAGCAAGAGAAGGAAAAACAATTCCTCTCCTATCTAAAGGTACCAATCAAACACACTATGCACATAAACATCGCAAGATGCTTGGTGGGAGAGTGTGTGTATGTGTTTGTGTTTTAATTAACTCCTTGAATGCATATGATGAGCCAGCCACCCAGAATTAGTAATGCCAAACTCCTGATTTGATTCAAATGCAATGAATACAACAGTCGAATTGTGCAGGCTGGTGTGTCACTCATCAGCTCTCTCATTTGGGCTTCTGCCTTCCAAGTCTAGTTCACAATTTCAGCAACTGGTAAATTATTGAGAAGTTCATTAAAAACTATAATCTGTAACAGTCAACTTCTTCCTCAGTAAGCATAAGCACAAATTAAATTAGCGCATGCAGGACATTAATGAGTAGTCCGCAAATGCATTAATTCCTTCAGCCTTATCTCAGAGAAATAAAATCATGTTAATTTTCATCACTGCAAAAAACCAGTATCTGAAACTTTTTTACTGCCACTATATTTACTTTTCAGATCCCAGACCCCCAGAATCACAAACATAAGCAAGAAAGTCTTTTTCTGAAAACATCTCAATGGAAAGTAAAAGCTATTCACAGCCCGATATTAAAGAAAGAAATCTTATTGTTTTCTTTAAAATGACGGAATAATGACTCTTACTTCTACAGGTAGATTTTAGGAGAGTGGGACGTCATTCTGAGCAAGCCGACTAAAAGAAAGGTATTATTCTTTCCCCAACATTCTCAGCAAATGCAGCAGCTGAAGAAGAAAGCTTTTCGGGTAACTTTAGCTAAGAAAAGCACTTAGGAATACGCAAAGTTTCCTTTCAGGAAAATGATTTCTCCATTTGACAGTGTTGGTACAACCCCAAAATAAATTCAGTGGGAGTCTGAAATGACTCGTGCAGTGCAGAAGTGAAGCAGCTAAGTATATTTTTTTCCTCCCAGCAGAGGTTTGCTTTACATCCTTGAGCCCTTCCTTTCTACAAGCTCTTCACGAGCACAGAGAATGTCTCGAGTGCACAGAACTGCTAACTGTAAGTGTTAAACTTGTTCTCCTGTCCCCATCGCCATCGCTCCCATCCACGCCTTTTGTCTTTTCCAGCTCTTCCTTCCTTCGTATGGAAGCATTAACCCACCCTTCTTTCTCCCACAAACACCATGCAGCTCATTACCTTGAATTGGCATGTTAAAAATAATAATAAAAAAAATAAAACGAAAACGAAAAAGAAAAGAAAAAAGAATGAAAAAGAGGAAGAGAAAGGATGTCACTCTGTCCGGATGCCTAGCATAGCCTTTCTCTTAGTCTACAGAGAAATGTAAATACGCAGTAATTAATTTGGGTTTAAGAACATTCCATACACGAGGGACATTGTTAAGCAGTCACTTTATCTATTTTTCATTAATCAGATTTTATTAAGACATTAAAACTTTATGTTGGGCATTTCTGAGATTTTATCATTCTGTAAATTTCATAGCTATCTGCAATGGTTCTGGACACATTGTCTCTATCTTTTCCTTAATGAAGTAAACTTTCTATTGTGGACATACTTGTTACATTTAAGTATAATAACCCATCTTTAAAAACAAACAAACAAAAAAGAAAACCCAGACAACAAAGGAGTTATTCTTTTCAAGATCTTTAAAGCCAATTCAAGTGCCACAGGTACATCACAAAGTACATCCCAGAAGTTATCCTTCCCCTGTGTAACAAATGGAGCAGATTATAGTTAGAATTTCTTCCTACCACATTTCTGCAAACATCATCCCCCTCAGCGTACGCATTCTGATGCTCCTCTCAATCAAGCAGCTGAACCGTCACAAACAGAAATAAAGACATGCAAGTAACTTCTCAGGAAAGGATGAAAACCCTCACATTTTCGGTACAGTAATTAATTATACATGCTATTTCACAAAACCTACCACAATTTACCAGTGATGCTGAATGAATTAATAAATGTTTATTTGTCTGACACTGAAGATCATTTTCATTCCAAGTGTCTATCGTAAATGCCCCCAGTAATGGCTACAGACACAGAAGAGAAGCACCCTCAATTCAGATCCATTCAGCTGGGGTGACTGAAAGTTTCTGAACTGTTTGTAGTTTACCGGGATACACTGAAACATCATGGGAGAAGAGACAAGGAAAGAAGAACCCCCTGAGATACATACACACGCTCTGAGATCTGAACTGCAGACAACTGCGCCTGATAAATCTTCACCTCCTCATAATCTGATATTCAAGTTTAAAAAGGAATAGTACGAGATGCATAGTAATAACAAAACTGAAGTCGGCCATGCAGACACGATACGCTGGACCCCAGCAACTGCAGAAATGTACTCCAAGAACTGTGTTTACTGAGAACCTGAGAAAATAACTTGCCATAAATGTCCAAAAACCAATCATCTATGCATCACGCATATATGCACACATGAACTCTGCAAGCAAGTGTGAGTCTGAGGGTCTGGGCATCCCTGTGTGAGAGAAAGCATGGCCTCATGGCTGTTTTCTGATAAACACACATACATTACATGGACAGTATCTACTCTCTGTATGTGTGTGTAACTATGGTCAAACACACACAATGTAAACAAATGGTAATGATTAACAGAGATACTGGATTGTATTACCAATTTCAACTGCAGAGGAAAAACTGCTTAAAAAAAAAAAAAATTGCATGTCCTGAGGTTCGTTTTTACTGCTTCCCATTTCCACTGCTTGGTATTATCTGCACAGCAAAAGGAGAGCAGCGCATTGGTTACTTAACTAGGATGTTTACAAGTACAAAGCTGCGATATCTGAAAATGAAATGTACACTTGGGGGGGAAAGAGTAGAGATGCTCATTATATTTCTAAGGAAGATGTTTTTCCAAAATTATTTGCCTATACAACAGATTTATATAAATACATGTTTACAACACAGAGAGACTTCAGATTGAAAAGAAAGTACCCCAACAGGGAAAATGAAAGGACTTCATTCGGCTTCACAGAGTTCACAAGTACTCTATACATAACAAAGTTCAAAGAATAATCGATATTGCTTGATTATCAATTTATATGCATAATCTTAGTGAAGCACATGAAATACTTCAATCCATTAATCGTATGGACAAACAGCATGACCACAATGCTAGATCAGATTTAACACCAGAAACAGTAACAGTTTCCTCAGGTACTTGTAATAAGTTACTACAATGCAAGTGAACAAAACCAATTTTGTTCTATTATTGTAACAATAACAAACCAAAGAAAAATGCCAAGTATTCCAAGGAAGTCTGGAAAATTAATTGAAGAGGACCTTGGAGCAGAGAAACCGTGCCAATTCCACTTTCTAGTGAGATATGTTCTAGTTGCGGAACAAGGACTGAAAGTGTTAAAATACTTCTTTTCTGTGTTTTATTTTTCTCCTATCTTTTAATTCAAGCATTCTTTCCTGTCCTTTCCCTACACGCGTGTTCTTCAGCCCACTTAAAATGTTTTTATCTTGCCTTCTTTTCCCTGCCTTTACTATCAAATTCAGTAGGTTTGAACGACGAACAGCTTGACTTAGCATATTTTTAACCAGCTGGTCTAGCACCTAGCTTGTATTGCATAGTCAGATACAACCAAATGTTTATACAGGAGGTAGCTCTCACGAAGATGAGAAAAACCTAAGTAACGCGCATCCCGGCGTTCTTTTATTTACCGCTCAGAAATGAAAGTTTGGGTTGTTTACTGCAGCTGCACAAGGGACTATTAATAACCCTTAAAAGCGAAGCTGGAGGGAAGGGATGCCGGATCATCAATGGATGCGTGAACAAATGCCTGCGAAAATGCTTCAAAACCTCTCAGGAGCGCCAGATCATCTAAAATAAGGACTAAACTCTCGGAGGTCACAAGCCATCACCAGTGACAGCAAAAAACTTGATTCCAGGCACGGAAGGCTCCTACTTCGGGCAGGGGGAGACAGGCGTATCTACGTCATATCCAAACCCTGTTCGTCATACCCCAACCCTGCTCTTGACACTTCGCGAGAGAGGCGACGGCCAAAACTTGCACTCGAGAGTTTCACTTTATTCTGCCTTTTTTGTTGTTGGTTGGTTTGTTTAGGGCTTTTTCCTTTCCCCTGCTCAGGCAGAAGGATGTTCTCCTGACAGAGGGCCGGGATGTTAACTTGCCTAAAAATAATCGCTCCTGCTAGATCAACAAAAGGTCATGTGCTCGGCGGAGCGCCTTCCCAAGTTTGACGGGAGGGCGAGGTTGGAAGTTGAACCCCCCTCCTCGCCTCGCCCGCCACCGGGCATCCCCACCCGCCCGGGGACTCCCCGGACAGGGGCGGGGAGAAGCTGCCCGGCAGGGCACCCCGCTCACTCGGGCCGGTGCGGCGCGGAGCGCTGCGGGCTGGAGGAGGGCACGGAAGCCTCAGCGGCGGCGGAACAAAGCTGCTCACCGCCGGGCCGCCCGGGTGAGGGGCGCCCGCCGCGGGCACGGGGCTCCCCCGCCCCGCCCCCACCGCCGCCCGGCTGACACGCCGTGTGAATAGCCAAGGTAACGTTTGCGGAGACACACACACGCACACTCACACACACACGGGACCGACGGAGGCGGGGAGCATCTCCCCGGCCTGCCGCCGAGCGCCGGAGTTGAGCGCCCGTCCCCGCGCGCCCGTGCGAGCCCGCACCGCGGGCAGCCGATCCGGGCACACGCGCGCAAACACGCGTGCTCCTATCAATAAATTAAATAATAAAAAATACAACAACAAACAAACCACAAAACAGAAC
>JAOEHY010032568.1:0-17665 GCA_025447955.1 Psilopsiagon aurifrons | reverse complement strand
AAGCAGTAACTAAAACACTGGTGTTATCAGCGCTGTTCTCAGGCCACAAGTCAAAAACACAGTGCTGCACCAGCTACCAAGAAAGGGAAAAATGACTGCTACTGCTGAACCCATGACAGCATACTGAGGAAAGGGGGTTGCTATTCATTTGTTGAAAAGACTGAAAGTATTATTTTGAGCATAGCCTTAGAAATAAAGGGGAAAAATACTTCTTTCCTTGGTGAACTAAAATTTTATTGCATTGTAAGAATTCCTATTCATGCCTAGGAAGCATAATCAAAAAAAAAAAAAACGGAGAACTAGAATAGTAGGAATATTTAAAAGAATTCAACTAAATCCATTTTTTTTTTTTCTGGCATGTTCAATTTTTCATGTTTTGAACATTTCACACATTTGGGGATATTTTCTTTTTCCAGTTGAGAGTAACTGAATTGATCAGTTCTGTTCTGTGTATTTCTGAAATTGTTGCTGTTTGGAACTAATACATTACAGCTGTATGACAGCTTTTAAATGAGACCAAAAATAAATCAAAAGTTTGAAAGCGTTGCCTTGAGCACCTGTACAGGTTGGATGATTAAGTGAAACTGAGCAAATAATATGTAGTGATTTGTGCAAGTTTGCTATTCATCTTAGTTGGCTTATTCCTAGCAGTAATTTGGTTTGTTATTTTTCAGTAGTCATAGTTGCTGCTGTAGCACACAGAGATCTGCTGTTAAGTGACTCATCACTGAGGCCTGTGTTTGTAATTTTCTTTGACTAGGTGGGACTTAGGACAGATACCAATAAAAATAATTAGAAAATAAAATTTTTGTTAATAACTTTGTGGAACATACAGGAGTATGCAGCATCATGTATGAAACCGAGAAATCCCAACGCTTCAGAAACAACTGTAATCCGGTTGTGCAATCAGAAGCTTAAAGTAATAAGTAAAGAGCTTTAGCACTTTTGTCTGTGGTTTCGTGCATGCAAATTTCCTGGTAATGAGCATGGCCCACAGCATTTGTCTTGTCACTGAAAGAGACCAATGAGATATTCTTTGGTTCATACCCTTTGATGGATAATGGAAGCAAGCTGTTTACAAGCACCAGTAGTGCCTGCTCCTTTCTATAGATTAGTAAAACTTGACAGCTCAGTTGGATAAAATAGCAGCAGGGGCTCAGAGAGAGTTAATGGTTAAACTATTAAAAAAAATGATGAAGAATAATATTTAATTAAATGGGGAAGGTGTTTGGGGTTTTTCTAAACCTCTTCATTTACTTCGGCAGTGATATGATTATTTATATGGTGCCACAGGCACGCCAGACATTTTATAGGCAGACAGTAAGACAGGGTCCTGGCCCTAGGAAGCTTGCCACTCAATTTAACATTCCCTCAAAGTCTGAATAAAGGTCATTGTATAGCAAAACTTTATGTGGTCTCAGGGAATCAGTGAATGTAAACTGCAAATACATTAGGTGTATATTAATTGAAGTTCAAGTGTTCTTTTAGTTTTTTGCTGCAGGCTGAGAATAGTAGATCAATATTTTGTTATCACTGGAGTACAGCCTCAGAAGCAGCGCATTCCTGAATTTAATATTGATTTCTCCATTGTACAAGAATTAACATGTGTCTTGCTTCTTGAATCACTAATCTTATTTCCTGTGTATACTTCACAGAAGAGCTTTGGAATAGCAATGAGCAATTTATCATTTTGCATGTTTAAACTGGGGCTGGGCACGCAGAAAGCAGAGAAAATACAGACACATAAGTTTTCAAACAAATTTACAATAAATGTGTTTCACGCATTAGCTACAAGAATAAGTAATGGTTCTGGCTTGGAGCAGAAATTACAACAATTCATCTGAGACTGTATGAGTTGCCTTAAAACCTGACTTGTGAGCAAAAGTGCATTGACTTTCTAATTTAGTATTTATTAATTTATGAAAAGAAGAATGTTATTAATAGGGGTTTAATGCTTTGAACTTCATTCTAACTCTAATGCAATCTCTTAATCTCACATATGTCTGGTGACCTAACTTGTTTCTCAGGTGCTATCAAAATGCAGGATGCTGGAAGCAAACAGATTAAGAAATTGTTGTACTCATTTGAGACTGAGTTATTCCTGAAAACTATCCATATTAGACTGGCATTTAAACCACTGTTTTGTAATGAGATAAGTTCTGGAGTAAAGATGAAGTTAGTGATTCTTGGTTACCATAACCTTAGAATATTTGGGCCTCAAAATTTTCTAGTCCATCTCCCTTCAAAGATTAAAAACAAGTATCTAATTCACTCATGACAAATGTTTATTCAGTTTTGTAATTTTTTTTTAACTTAGAGATAAATAATGGGATGATTAAAAATTTCTGATACAATTTTTGGTACCTGCTTCCAAATGTTTCAAAATGCATTTTTCCCTTTAGAATTGTTTTAAATACCATGAAGTACACTACTACATATAGTGAGACAGTCCTTGGGATCCAAAACAACCGGTAAATTCAGGTCCTTTCTTGTTCACTTTGTATTAAAATGACATACCTCCATCTTTTTGCACTCTTCTAGTTCTCCTGTAATGTATCAGGGTATAACTGCTTAAAATGCTAAGCAAAGTAAGGTTGCTTGCCCCAGAACATGGCCTGATTTATTGCAGTTCCTTCTTCTGTTTCTCAAGAACAGCTAGCCTCAGAGACAGGAAGGGAGAAAGAGCTCAGGTGGTAAAACCAAAAAGAATTGTGCTAAGACCAACCCTATTTACTCAAATCACACAATCCCCAAGAGGCACCAGCTGAATATTGCATCTGGAGGCAAGTACATTTGTGTGCCTAAAAGATTCCCAAAGAGAATCCATTTAATGTTTCAGAGACCACAATGAGTTTTACTTAAACCACTTGACAGGGGCACACACTGCAGGTCTGACTGCTGAATTTTCCCTTTACAACATAGCATTTTGTAAGACATGCTAGATGGATGCTGAATCTCTATATGGTTTTACATTTCCCTCCTAGGATGTGTTGCTTCTCTAATGAGTGCCATCCTTTTGGTTCATCCAAGCATAATTTGCTGTTGTGTCTTGTGTTTGTTTTCATTAGGTTGCCATGGAAATCTTGGATATCATTAATTTGTAATGGATTTCTCTGAAGTTCAACAGCTATGCAAGTAGATGTGAAACATTCTAGTTAGGATTGCTTCTGCTAGACTATACAATGCTACCCTCTAGTTCTTTTGCAGTACAATAGCACCTTCCTTTAATTCTCTATGCAGATGTAACAGACTAAAACCATGCTTAATAGATCTGGGCAAACTTTCTATTCATGCATTTTGACAATTTTGTGAGGAGAAAAAAAAATCACCCTACTTCAATACAGCTACTGATTCAAGGAAAAGAGCTTTCTAAGAGGGCTTGTCATTGAGATTAGATCAAAAGTTGTTGAAAGTATTTGCTGCTGTGTGAGAACACTAATTTGCCGCTTTTCTTTTGCTGTTGCAAGCTGTCAGAGATACAACATTGAGAAAATGCAGTCCTGCTATTTTGGGAGCTGAGCCAAACTGGCTGTGCTGCATCCTGTGCTCACCTGCCTCGTAAGCATTCAGCTTTCAGATCCAAATCTTTTCGAGAACAGCAACAGGAACTAAGTTAACCCACAGTCAAAGCTACCTTTTTTATCTAGTTATGAAGGCACTTGAAAATCCAATAAACTGCTGACCTAATTAGCTAGCTGTTCAAACATACTGGTTTTGAAGTGTTTGATATAATCAACATCCACACATTTTGGTATATTACAGAGTTTCTTCTATTGTGGTTTAGGTATTGAAATTTATGGTTGAAATCATTCTATACTATTGGCCGAGATTCCCTAAAAGTAAGGTTCTCACCAATTCTTTTTCCTGTTTGTGTTGCTGCTCTGGACATACCAGCATGATGCAGATCCCATGTGACATGCAAGTGCATAACCCTCCCCAACTGGTCATTCCTTCATATATCACAAAACAGAATGACTGGAGAGATTTTCACATAAAATAACTGTGCTTGTTCAAGTTACAAAATTGACACACTAAATATGCAGGGGTTAATATGGAATTACTACAGTGTCTTCATTCCACAGGCTGGGACACTCTTTCTTAGTATATAAAGCATTTAGAATGCAAAAGTTACCCTTACCATAGATATTGAAGACATCTCTTGTTCAAACTGGTTTCAGCACAACAATGTTCAAACATGAAGTCTCACTACCTTTCACGTGAAAAAAGCTACTTGGCACACCAGAGATTTGCAGAAAGCAGTGAAGTGGAATGAAATAGAAACCAATTATTAACTTTTTGAGAGATCTGGACATCTAATATCATTATTGAGGTTTTTTTTCAGACTTGGGAAAAGCTTAATTCTGTGATCTGACAGTTATGCTGTCTTTAAACAACAATGCATGCTACCTTTTCTTTTATATATACCTCCCTGTTGATGACCACATTCCCCAAATTGAAGTAAATTATGGAGGTTTCCATTTTAAAAGAACAAAAGAACTATGTAATGCAACACATTAAGAATATTGTCACTGAAACCATTAATAAAAGCTTACAGAGTATCCTCAAAAGATGTAAAATTTGGTTAAAAAGTTCACCTGAAGCTCATCCAATGTATGTAAATCTCCTGGGACAAACAGGATCTTATAGAAATTTGTTCAGATGCATCCTACATCCAGCTGGCCTAAAAGAGAAGAAAAAAGCCCCTCAGCTTTGCTGGGTGGAATTTCAGTGCTCAAGCTCCAGAGCTATCAAGAACATCAAGCTGCAGAATGCTTCAAAACAAGCAAGCGAGAAATGAAGAATAATGGGTGGACATTAAAGAAAACTGAAAAAAAAGCTTGAATTTCAGGAGAGAGTTTGTTTCGCATTAGTTTCCTCATTTCTAACTGAGAATTAATCAAGTACTTAGTAATGAATTTTTAGAATGGATGGACTGTCTCAGACTTAAGTTTTGATAATTTTTCAAAATGACAAAGTCTGGGTTTTAATTCTTATTTTTAATTCTGAATGTTGAGCGATCTAGCCTTGATAAAGCATGTGAAAAATACAACTGCTTTGGACTCATCCATCCTTGATTGCCATTTTGGCATGGGAGAATTGTATGGGAAAGCAGCAGTCAGTTCACAAAAAGAAAGATTTCACTTGGATTGTAACAAATGCTCAAAGAACACAAAGATTTGTAATTTGGCTTTTATGCTTATTTTTCTAGTTAATTTTTTGTACAGACTGGACATCTGTTAAGCTGAAAATCTAGTTTGTTTGCTGTCTTTATGTGCCCCTTGTCTCCTGACACACAGTAGCATACTCCATGTGCGCAAGTGCTAATGATGGCAGGTCCACAAGAAGGAGATACAATTGAGGACTTGAGGACTCTGGGTTTCATGTGGCCGCAGACCCTCGAGGACAGCCCAGCACAGCCCCTCGCGTTTCAGCAGCGAGAGAGGGTGTACAAGTCATGGTGTCACCAGTGTGGGGAGAGCAGCAAGAAGAGGCCACCAGTGCTGATGTCTCCCCAACAGCAGACAACGGTGAAGCGAAATCTTCATTGACAGAGGTTCCTGGGGCAGAGGCTGTGACACCTCACCTTGCCCCAGAAGCAGACACGGACACGCTGCTGCCTCCCCCTCAACTGAGGCGCATGTGCCCGGCAGCCCAGGTCTCGAGGTACAGGAGGCCGGTGCCTCCCCGAGGCTGCGTGTGGAAGGGGGATTCCCGGTGATCCCCTGGACAGAGGGGCAGGAGAGGAGCAGCACGGCCAGCAGCAGGCACAGTCTCGACACGCAGAGGATAACCAGCCTGCATGAGCAGCTGGGAGGGCCTGAGGAGAGGGAGTTCCAGCTGCAAGACAGCGAGGGGCAACCTTCCTCCCCGAGACACAGAGGGACGCTCCAACACAGACTGGTGAGTGCCAAGGAGAGGATGGGACGGCACAGAGGGATGAGCCTGCCCCTGCCTGGGGCCAGCTACTGCGCTGCCGAGCAGCAGCGCGCTCATCCCCGGCATCCCCGTTGTGTGATTACAGGAGGAACTACAGGTATTTCTTGCAAGCTCCTTCCCCTTCACACTTTTCCTTTACTCCAGCGTGGGGTCCACCATGAGTGCAGCGTGAAAACCTGCTCCGCTTTGGTCTCTCCAGGGGCTGCAGGGTCCAGGGAAAATGTTAAGATGAAGCAGTAGGTGCAGACTACTTCTGTTCTCACAAACCTTCTGAATTCAATTGTAAATAGATGTCATGGTCTTTAGTATTCCTACACTGACCTTTATGCCACAGCCCTAAAAGGGACAAACAATGTCCTGAGTGCCCATTGCAGAGCCTGAGGAGGCTTTTCCTTCTATCAGATGCCTTGCTGTATAAAAGAACATCCATACTTAATAATGCTTCCAACATTGGCTGGATAATTGGGTTTTTTTATATTCCTCATTGTGAATGCTTTTCATAGCTCTGTTTTCTTGTACACCTAATGGACTCTGACACTGCCTATTGACCCCAGTAACCCTCACAACTTCTTAAAATCATTAGATCTGAAAGGAAAACACATAAAATGGAAAATAATGGAACCTATTGTTATAGGATTGCTTGTGTTTCTCAAAGATGCTGTCTCTTGAAACTAACAAACATTGCATCCTTATTTGTAGTATTACACACAGAAAATTGCATGTTACTGTAGCATTACTCCTGTTAAATTATTTATTGTCAATTCCGATTTCTTCAGTAGTGTTTCAAGGTGATTTTTTTATAAAGCTAATGGTTCTACGTCAAAAATTCATGGGAATTAAGGTAGTGTATCTTGTTCAGAGAGAAAAAGAAAACCATGAAATGTCCAGAAACAGAAAACCATGAAATGACTCCAAACTGTCTCGACAGCGTGTTTGCAAGCACTTTGCTGGCAGTCCACCTTTTGAAAAAGATTTTCATCTCAGCGGAGCCTTTATTTTGACGAAAGAAAAGAATAACGATAATGAAGTACTGATTGATGGTTCAGAGCCTCGGGACAAATTCTAGCTGGCAGATAAAGTACCAGATAAGCACATGTGAACAGAAGACAAAACCCAACATCGTGGAAGGAGCTAAATTACTTCCCAGAGCATTAAGCCTCCACCAGCAAAGTCTGGACAGACAAAGCCTTGGCTGTGCAAAGTGATCAGTGAGGGTTGATTCTCGCACCCATGGAGCTCTAGTGAAGTCAGCAGGGCAGGAGCTGGTATCAACGGATTAAATGGCAGATTCGCATCCTAAGGAGTGATTGAGAAATTATCTGAGACTAATTGTTGTGCTAAAATATCTTGATGTTGTGTTCTTTGGCAGGAGAGGAATTAGTGAGGCTGTTACGAAGCACCACGAGCATCGTCTCTCCCAGTCCCACAGCAGAATTCTAATTCTCGTGCCAGTGGCAAAAAAAAATGATTTCCTGTAGACAGATGGAGCTGGGAGTTGCTGAAACCCTCCAAGACTTCCAGCTCTAAAGAAAGTGCAACGCATCCTCTCTCTGGTCCTCTCTTGTTCTCTTTGCTTTCTATTGTTTGCCCGCCTAATTTGCCTGGAGCTGTTTGTTCTCCTTGGCTTGCATTGCTTTAGAGGATGTTGCTTAGCACAGATTGTATCTCATGCTGGCTTGTTAAATTCAAACATGCTACTCTAGTAGTCAAAACTTGTCTGAGTACCAAAAATTCAGACAATTCATCTTGATACAAACGCGCAAACAAAACCCCACAAACAAACAAAGAAACCCATCCTTTGATTATACTGGAAATGAATGTGTTAGTGTCAAATTTAACCCGGACAGGCAAGCTTTAATTGTGCTGAATATTTGTCTGCACTCTCTTTAAGCAATATTAGCCTATAGGTAAGGCGATACCTGGCAAATGGAATGTGGTATTAGCACTGATATTTTTCAAGTATTGTTTACTTGAAAACCTAGGTTGTGTCCATGCTCGAAAGCACAGATTGTGTCATTCTGTTTTATACACGTGAGTGTGGGGGCGAGTGTGTAGCTGCAAATGGAAAAGGAGCACTTTCAGTGGGGATGTCCTTTTCCCTGGGGATGCCCAGCCCGTGACTCTTTCATGAAACGCAGCTGAGGGACTGTTGAGATGCAGCCTCCCCCAACGCAGGGCCCGGGGAAGGGTTTTGGCAGGACTTGGCACACACTGGTTGTGTGTGTCTGTGTATGTGTGCTGATGCTGCTGCTGCGCTTCATCCCGAGTGCAGCAGGACTCGATGCAGCAGGAGCTGAAGGGGCAAACCCAGGTTTCTCCAGGGAGCTCGGCTCTGCGCTGCTCTGTCCCGTCCATCCCTGCCCCTGGCTGCAGGCAGCCGGTGGGGCTGCGGGGAGGCGGCCGCCTCTTGACCGGGAGCTGCCACCGGGCCTCGGTGCTAGCAGAGCCGGGTTGCTGGAGCTGTCAGCTCGGGGGGATGCTCCAAGTTGCTGCAGCAGTGTCTCGGCTTCCAGGCGCCGCTTCCCGGGCAAGCGTGATGTACCTTGCGGTGGGGCAAGTTTTAACTTAAAAGCTTGAAAGCCAGTTTACAGTGGTGAGAGTTTTTATGAGCACAGAATGATTTCATGTGGACTTGCAGTCCTTTTGGCTATCAGAGATTTCTTTAAGGTCTTCTGAGAGAATAGAAGAGAGAACGAGACTTCAGCGTTACGTAGATCAAACTGTCGGAAGTAAACGTACTCCCGTTGCCGGCTCTGCTGGCAGAGGCACGGATCACCGACTAAGAGCAGGAAAAATGGCAGCATCTCTGCACATAAAAATATTCCTGGATCCGAAGATTAGTATTTTAATGGGGAGAATTACCCCGAGTAAAATCAGCTCGAGACTGGGCGGAGAGGACGGGACGGGACGGACGAGTCCCCCACCAGCTGGGGCTGGATCAGGCGCGTCCAGGAGGTGGCGCCGTTCCCTCGGGCCGGCGGCGACCGCGACGGCTTCCCTCTGAGGGAGACACGGACGGGCTGACCGAAGGACCTAGAGCGTCCCTGGGCGTTGTTTGTAATAGCTACCTAGTTAGGGAAGCATGAAATTCTGCCTTTGATTTCTCCTTTTTAAGCTGTCTTCCTCTTTAGCAATTTTACTGTGAGATGTTGAAGACTGTCGAAGTGTCACTCAAGGAAGCAAACTTCTAACTTGGTTCAGTTATTGCTTTCTCCAGTAGAGACAGTTAATTTTGTATAAGTCCTTGTGCATAGCAAAGCAGTATTGCTATATTGCTACATGTAATTATAAGAAAAACTAAATGAATAACATAAATCAAAATAAATTGTGTTTTTCACAACAGAGTAAATGGTGAATGAGACATGAAACTCAGCTCTTGGGGAATATGTGGGCAGACTTCATCACTGACAAATTTCAGTTTAGTCCTGGAGTAAAGGTGATTTAGACTTTACCCCCTGCCCAAAGTGAAAGGCCTGATCAGTGGGGCTGGGTTGTAGAAGGCAGCTCACAGTGCCCATACTGGTAGATAAAGCGTTGCTGAAGCAAAGTGGTTGGATAGAAGTTTGTATTCTCTCCACTTTAAAAATCTGATAGACCTGATAGACTTACGTAGCTAAGCAGTACAAGAATTGTAGTTGTTACAGTAGGATGGGTATTATTGCCAAGAGGGTGCTAGAATTAATAATAGTAGTAATTTCAGTTTTGATGGTGGCTGATTTGGTGGGGTTTTGTTTGTCTGGGTGGGTTTTTTTTTTTGCCTCGTTGTTTAAGGATTATAAAATACGTATTACTCTCAGCATGAAAACACTATTTATTTGGTTTGGTTTGATTTCATATTAGTTTGCTAGAGAGAGTTATAAAGACTGTTTCATGAACTACTTGCGCTTGATTTTTTGAAAAGGGTACACATCAGTCACATTTGTTATCTAATTTAATTCCTACAAAATGGAAAAACAGTCTGGCCCACCCTTATATCTACCAAAACCAAAGCTAAAGACAGATACATTTATCTGGAAATTTTGCATGTGTGAGTGTGATTATGAGGCTAAAAACAGCTCCGGAACTACTACTCAAAAGGGACTTCCTGTTCATACTGACGACAGTGTTGAATCCTTTAACAAGTCAGTTGAACAGATAATCAGATATAAAGCTAGAAATTTGTCACATTTTCAATGGCAGCCTAGAATGGGCTTTGTTCCCAAGTTAAATGTTAAGCTTTGCACAAAGGGTAGATGATGCACAACACAGATTTTGTGATCTTTCTTTTTAAATCTTAATGTTAAGTTTATCGTGTATAGAAAGCAGTACAGTTTCCAAAACCAGGAATTTTATTCCCTAGCGCCACTGTCCTGGGGCCTCTAAAATCAATATAATGTGAAAAAAAGAAAGAACATAGTGCACATTTTGTCATTCTTCTTTTCCTACCTGCACATTTGTACATACTCAGTTTGAACTTCTTACAGAAAACCCACCCTGAATGAAACCCTGAAATGAATTATAGAATAGAATCTCAATCATAAAAAGCAACAGTCTATATAAATTCATTTTTGTCAAAGAGCTTTTCCAATTTAAACCCCATGTCATCACATCCCTCTTGAAAGGCAGAAAAGAGTCATTGAGCATTGAGTTCAGAGGGCTGAAAAGAGGCTTTTTAGTGGATACTACATGGAAACTCAATTGCTGACTGAAATAACACCCAGAACTTGCCTACAAGGCTGAGGCAAGGTTCTGGATAATGCCTGTGGTATTCTTATGCTCTGACATTGAAAAATGCTCTGAAAAATAGGCATTGCATGCATGAAATAGGAATTTTGGATTATTGAATATTAGGTCATGTGGACTTCATGTTGTGGTTTGATCAGTATAAAACAATGAAGGGGAAGGTTTGCAGAATTTTGTAGAAATCTCATTAGTATGGTTTTTAGAATTACATCTCTTTAAATGAAATTGGACAGCATTCTCTATGTACTCTTACATATGTGATTTACAGAATATAGGTTGGTTTTCAAACCCTTTCTGGGTCTTTTAGCTGTGATGCATTTTATTGTAGAATGGTACTTGGCAAATTGATTTTGCATAAAGAAAGATCTAGTCGTATGATGAGGGAACTGTCCCCATGTCAGTCATACCTGTGTTTTCAACATGGACACCTCATTTTAGCTCCATCTTAAATTAGCGGGTTCCGTTTTCTCAACAAACTTCTGTCAGCCTGTTATTTGGAGAAGGACTTTTGAAATACAAGGTGAGAAGCTGATCTTGTGGAGTAGCAAGCATATCAAAAAGTAGAAATGAATATTTTTCTACAAGAGCAGAAAACTATTTTAGAAAAATGGTGTTCAAAGACTGGTTATGTTGTTGATTTGAATTATTTTTGGAGAAGTGATGTCATTTTAAGAAATGTTTTATTGAAATAAAGTATTTATTTTCCATCTTCATTCATTTAAGGAAAAAAAAAAGTAGGAAAATCTCATGTTTCTGTTAAACAGAGAGAAGGGTTATCCCAGAACTTTGTGCATTTATCATCTGATCATGTGCAAACCTTGTTCAGTGCAGGGATAAACAGAGACACGTTAAATTTGCTGTGAGCTCGAGCCTCTGACAGTGCTTATTTTATCAACAAAGACGAATGAAGGAGCAGAAATTGTTGCACAGCCTCTGATATTTCATCATTGTCTACCTTAAATACAATCATTCACTGGTGATGGGTTTTTCTCCTTCCTTCTCTCACTAACACTAAGCTGTCAGAATCCCTCTTGATACAGTCCAGAGCCTCAGTAGCAGTGATTAAAAAAGAAGGAATGGAATTAGGCTTTTTAATCTTGCTCTTGATAAATATTTTCAGAGAAAAAGCTCTGAAATTTTCTCTTTCTTGCAGTTGCAATTTCATTAAAAAGGTGATATAAATGTAAATAAATAATAGAAGTTGTTTGATATTAAGTTCACATAGAAACCTGTGAGTGGACACACATGCATTCTCTTAAAAGACAGTGAATACTGAAGAAGAGTGGAAACTCAGTTGTCAGTGGGTGTTTATTTTCTGTAGATAATTCCACATGAAATACCACATAGAAAGATAAACACATACAGAAAGTACTCAGTCCTGATCCATTTTACTGATAACACACTGCATTGACAGATTGATCTAATGACTCCAAGGACATAAGGGTCATAATCTCACCCTAAGTTCCAGCTGACTGTTTTTTTATCTGTTGTCTACCAATGGGAAAAGTTGATTGACAATGTCAAGGATAGAAAGTCCACAGTTTGCCAAATCAGCCTTTGTCTCAACTCCAAACTTATATGAACTAAACAGGTGTTAAATATTACTATGTAGTTGCATATGGAAGATTGGGTCAGGTTACACTCAAGGTGAGACAAATTTAATTGGGCTAGGCAGGTTGCAAAAATCCCTGTCTTGACATAGCCTTGCAAAACAGAACATGATTGCCCATCAGACTATTCATGCCTTGTATGAGATAACTAATACAGAATGCAAAGTTAATGATGTATTTAAGCAAGACAACTTTGCACTGTGTAAAATATGAAAAGCACAATAAGACGAATTTGAAAGATCTTGCGCTTTGCAAACATAAAGAAAGAATCAAACAATCATCCACTGGCAAAGACTAGGTAAGCTGTGATGTCCCAAAAATCCTGACTGTACAGTACAGAAGTATAATTTTGTATAATGTGGGTGTTGGTTGGTGAGAAACTCGACGTGAGCCAGCAGCCCAGAAAGCCAGCCATGTCCTGGACTGCATAAAAAGGAGCATGACCAGTAGGTTGAAGGATGTGATCCTGCCCCTCTACTCTGGTGAATTTAAAAATTACCAGTAGCAACTTTAGGTCTTATTTTTTAGCAGTGTTTATAAAGCTTGAGCTGTGGTTTCATGTCAGGCTCCAGTATTTCAATCAAACACAGTTCTACAGGTAGGAGCAACCTCAACAGGCGAGTCCTGCCAAGATTTGCTGAACCTGTTTCAAAGACAACTGAAGTTACTGTAAATTTGCTTTAAGGATTTGAGGAGGTGAAGCAAACTAATGGTGACATTTGCCTCCCAGCCTAGAAGGCTCCTAAGGCTGCACAACTCATGAAACCTTTTAAACCCTTAGTCAAAGTATTTAAGTAGTATTTAAATGATGCGTAGGCCCTGTGAAGGTCAAGAGCATCAGTGTGAGCTTAGCTTTAGTAACCCGCATGTCAATAGAGTTAGACTGGCATGAAAAAAGTAGAGAATCACTTAGATGACCTTATGACACTGTAGCACTGTGTGTTATTTAAATGTGTTATTTTTCTCTGCATCTGTATTAAAATAAACAGAATCTTCCTCCACAGGATGTAACAGCTATACAAAAAGATTTAAGGGTAATTATAACATCAAAAGGCTCTTCAGATTTGGGATTTCCTTATGAAATCAGAGAACACACTGACTTTAAGTGTGAATAAAATTTCCATTTTCAATAATCTTTACGGTTTTTCATCTGGTGAAATTTTATGTTCTGGCATACTTTTTTGCATGTTAGTGCAATCTCTTGTTAAGCTTTTGGACAAGAAGAAACCTCCCTTCTGAAATCTGGATATTCAGCTTCTGCAATGATTTGGTAACTGAATTTAAATGTGAATTTTACTTATTGACATCAGCCTAGAATTTCCAGAGGTGCAGTACCAGAAGAACTAAAAAATGTAGATACTTTCCTTTTTTTTCTTTTTTTTTACAAAACAATTTTGTTAAAGAAATGGGAGTAGAACTGTACCTCAGGTCATATAGAGACAAATTCACTAGATCCTAAAACCCAGCCTGATATTTCTTTAGTAATTGCTGAGAATTATGTCTAATACTATGCCAGCCATTACTAGAATAGGAAGATATTCTCTTAATGTTTCTGTGGCAGTTCAGCAGGCAAGTCTAGGGGAATAATGGATGAAAGGCAAAATGTCAACTGAATATGGAATCAAAGATATGGCTTCTTCTGAAAAGAATAATGAAGTGTTTCAAGATGCGAGTCTTTCAGGTTTTGTTGAAATGTAAGGGGGAAGAACCCTGTTTTCTCATCTGGGATGAGATTGGGCTGCTGAAAGTCAAGGGGTTTTCTTTTTCCCACTCTTATTAGTCCAGGGACTTCTCTCCAAATATGCCTATTTCTATGGAATCATTATCCAGCTGGAACTACCAGTAGAATACATGAACCACGTTAGCTAATTGAAATACTCTGAAAATAAGGATGGTTTGGTTTATGTGCTAACTCCATCTGCAGTCATCTCTGCAGACTTAGTTAAGTCACTAGCACACAAGCAATGGCGATACAGTGCACAATTTGATCCGGTTTATATGTTTCTTTATGATAAAAGCAAAAGGAAATACACTTGAGGGGTGAAAACCTTTTCCGAATGAGTAGGTCTTGAGAATTTTTTGGTACTATTGTGTCTTTTGGATAATTAAAATTCCCTAATTAGAGATAACTCGATACCCTTTGTCATGTCTTTATGCAACAGAAAGCAGGAAGAGATCAGTGTGTGTACAGAGAGATCAATTCATTCATGTTACATTCAGTCAAGAAAGACGCTGGGACACAAATTTATAGAGGATAACTGGAGGAGAGAGTTTTCAGAATCATAGGATACTTATCCTTTTTATGTTAACAAAGAGGAAATAAATAAGGCGCAAAACACATATAATTCATTGTAATGAAAGAAAAGACTGTAGTTAGAGGTGCTTCAGCACCTCAGGATAGGCAGGGTGGTTTTTTCCTTCCAAGGGAAAAAAGCTCACTATTCCAGCTTTCTGTTAGCATGCATTGTACATCATAAACAGGATCACAATAAATATGTCTGACATAGAGCCTGATTTCAAAATATTACACATCAGCTGAAAAAATTGCAAAACAAATTGGTTTTCTTTAAATGACTGTTGTGTTTAACAGAGTTTTCCTCTCCACAAATATGATTCACAAGGTTTTTTATATACATTAGTCTTGTTACCTCTAAAATTGATGTGTATCCCATGATCCTATAAACAGATAAAGAAACAGAGTTTTGTAGCACAAGATATTGTGAGGAGACAACATGACAAAGAGATGAAGTGTCAGAAAAATGCAATTTTGATTTAGAGTTATTAGTCTGACTTTATATTGTAGATGGGGAACTAGAAAGAGTACTGGGAATGTGAGATGCTTCTGAACTACAATTTAACATCCATGTCTTATATGCCATAAATTTATAGGGATTTTGACATGTCAGTGTTGGATAAGGAAGATAAATTTTCTTTGGATTGTCAGGAAAAAAAAAGGAAAAAGAAAATTTTATCAAAACCATATCTTTGCACAGTAAAAATTGGAATGACGTTGTACTGTGTGAGGATTAAACAAAATCCAGTTGTCTGTATGCTTTCATAAATATAACTGTTCTTATTCCTGTCCCTGCTCATATAAAATGTCATCCATATTACATTGACATTGATTCTGCTTATGTGATTTTTTCTTTCTTTTCCCCAAGGCAAAGAGCCTGCAATGTTCATGTCTATTGATCTCCTTGCTGGAGACCCACCACCACAACATGCCACAGAAATTAGTTTATTTGTAGCTCTGCTGGATGCTGAGCATCCTCACCTCCCCTGAGCACCTACAGAAGGTGCTGGGAGTCTGAGACCTACTATCACACTTTCAACAAAAGCCACTAGGCTTTAGGCCCATAAGCTAGCTGATTTTGTTATGAGACAATACTGCCCAACAGGGAGGAGAAAACTGAGAAGTTGGACAGAAAATGATGCCTTGTCTGCTCAGGAAAGGTACCTCCAAGCTCTGACACTTCCACCTTTGCTTAGCCTTTGAAATGTGGGAGGCAGTGTTGATTTTGTCTAAATAACAAAAAAAAAAAAGAAAAAAAAAAAGCTCTTTGAAACAGTGAGCGAAATTGTGGTGTTGATGATGAAAATATCACATAGTTCTCCAACAACGACATTTCAGTTTAAAGGCTAAAATCTTCAAACTTTATGTAGGGAACACTTAACGGCATGATTAATGTCTCATTTATTTCTCTTTTGTGGGAAAGCAAAATTTTTAAGTCTTTTTTCTTGTTCTCTGAAACCTGCCTCCTCTTGAGCACAAGAACGCAACCACTGTAACTTAGATTGTGAAAATTAGCTCACAAAAAGATTCTTATGCAAGTAGTCTACCATTTTGCCCGTGTCTCACCATTTCTTCATCCAGGATGAGATCATGAGAAAATTTTCCTCAACAGTGACTGAAAGAAAAACTCTGTCACCTGTTGTGGTTTAAGCCCAGCCAACCATGAAGTTGCCCTCTCACTCCCTGCCTTTCCTCCGCCTCAATCCCAGAGGAATGGGGAGGAGAATCGAAAACCTGTAACTCCCAGTGGTTGAGATAAGAGCAGTCCAGTAACTGAGGTGTAACACAAACCACTGCTGCTACCACCAATAATAATAATCGTAAGGAAAATAACGAGGGAAGGGAATACAATCGCTCACCACCCACTGACCGATACCCAGCATGACCCGAGCAATGATCTAGCCCTTCCGGGTGACTGTCCCCAGTTTATATACTGGGCATGATGTGCTGTGGTATGGAATACCTATTTGGTCAGTTTGAGTCAGGTGTCCTGTCTCTGCTTCCTCCTGGCTTCCCCTCCTCCCTGGCAGAGCATGAGATTCAGAAAGTCCTTGGTTAGACCAAACATTACTGAGCAGTAACTAAAACCATAGGTGTTATCAGCGCTGCTCCCAGGCTGAAAGTCAAAAACACAACACTGCACCAGCTACTAAGAAGGAGAAAGATGACTGCTACTGCTGAATCCAGGACAGTCATCATTTGAATGTGACAGAATGTGATCTTGCAAAAGATGAAACATAAAGCAGGAAAGAACTATACCCACAGTTATGCATAATAATAGCCCAGTTAGTAGCTAACTACAATACTGCACATTTTCTCATCCTTCCTGTGTCTGAGTCCTGCAAACATATTTAATTTCAAATGCTATAATGTTACAGCTGGTCTATCACTTGTGCCTTTTGCTTGCAAAAAGTTTACCAGGCCTAGCGGGTTGAACAGCAGGTCGAATTTGTTATCAAAGAAATAAAGACATACAAAGTAGTATTTTCATTCCATTTATTCGCTTCTCTAGATAAGTAACTATTCAAATATGTATTAAAAACAGTGGTTAAATGTGAGGTGTGCTAAAGTACTATGTTCAGGTTTTCTCTGAGAAGAAGAAAAAAATCCAAACAAAACATTAATTGATTGCAGTTAAAACATCTCTATTCCTGGCTCTGCATTAACGGATGCTGCTGAAATTAAGTTCTTTAATAGCCTTTGGTTTCAAAACAGACTTGGTTGGATGTAGAAGAGGGAGGAAAGGAGGCTTGTAGGAAGAGGCATGCAAGAGGAGTCATGAAACTGAGATGAAGGATTAGTCAATCATAGAATAGTCAGGGTTGGAAAGGTCCTTAAGGTCATGAAGTTCCAACCCCCCTGCCATGGGCAGGGACACCTCACACTAAACCATGCCATCCAAGGCTCTGTCCAACCCAGCCTTGAACACTGCCAGGGATGGAGCATTCACAACTTCCTTGGGCAACCCATGCCATTTTCCCCTTCTAGCAAATGGGGGTTATATTTCCCTTTTTCCAGTAGTTGGTAACTTCACCTGACTGCCATGATTTTTCAAATATGATGGACAGTGGCTTAGCAACTTCATTTGCCAGCTCCTTCAAGA
>JAOEHY010032567.1:0-19547 GCA_025447955.1 Psilopsiagon aurifrons | reverse complement strand
GGGAACCGCTGGCGCGCTCCGCCACGGCTCGGCTCGTGGCGGCGGCGCTGGCTGCCGCGGCGGGCGGGGACGAGCCCCCGCGGAGGGCGTCTCCTCCGGCGGTGCTGTATGCTCTCCCTCTTCTTCCCGCCAGCCCCGGGGAGGAGCTGCGTTGTGCCGCGCTGAGCGGCTCCCTCCTTCCCGCTGGACGGGGCGAGGCCTGGGGCGGGCTGGGGCAGTAGCGGGAAGAAGCGGAGTGCCTGCCCGTCTGTCCGTGCACTCGGGCGGCCCGCAGCCGGGCGGAGAGGCTTCTACCCTGCAGCAGCGGTGAGCTCCGTGCGAGGAGGTGGCCCTGTCTCAGCGGGGTGCAGCCGATAGCCACTTATACACAGGCGCTGTTCCCCTCTTCTGCGTCTGTCTTCTTGCGCTTGAAAAAGGATTTCAGTAACCTAGTTAGAGTTATATACATAGTTACAAGTGAGACTAAGCAAATGCTTAATTTCTGTCTTACCCGAACACCTGCCTTTTCCATTGCTGGTATTTCCCTTTTTGGGGAACAGAACTATTGCTATGCCTCATGTTTCAGTGGAATAAAGACATCCCGGTTCCACAGAAATGAACAGCAAAGCACAAAGAAACTGACTCTCACTCTTGGAGTTTGTTATTTTACGAGAAAGTTCTCTTTACATCTGTAAAGCAATTAGCAAGGCCTGACCCTTTTCTGGTCAGTCGTTTGTTTGGTATCACCTTATCCAACAGAATCTTCATGACCACCATTTTTGCGTTCAGTGCAAACCACTGAAGCGAGTTAAGACCCATGACATTACATCAGGGAAACACACAGGAAAGTGCCACCTCTCTCTGCTTTCTCTGCCCTTTATGATGTTCCTGCACAGCAATGCTGCACAAAACAAAACCAACTGTACCCAGTGATGACAAAAGGATCATGGAAACTGGGCTGTTCCCGATCTGAAAGAGTGTTGCTGACATGGCAAAACTCCACCGCTGATTGCATCCTTAATGGCTCTGGGGGACAAAATGAGACCCAACCCATTTGCGTCCCTCTTCCAAGTTCTGGAGAAGAAACCTTATGCATCTAAGATCACTAAGTCATTCATTCCTGTTTCAGGGTAACTGCAATCTATTAAAGCGAGTATAGTCCCAGAAAACAACAGAAGTTGTACTGTAAGAGACAGTGACTCCCAAAGGCAGTAACTTGTGATAAAATTATAATTAATATTTATCACAGCAAATTTCCCCAAATTTTATTGGAGTAGTTTTCATTGAGCCAAAGTAAGACTTGATTTTAAGTGAACAGGACAGGGAGAAATGGGTTTAAACCGGAAGAGGGTAAATTTAGACTAGACATGAGGAAGAAGTTCTTCACTGTGAGGGTAGTGAGACACTGAACAGGTTGCCCAGAGAAGCTGTGGCTGCACCATCCCTGGAAGTGTCCAAGGCCAGGCTGGAAGGGGTTGGAGAAACCTCTCTAGTGGAAGGTGTCCCTGCCCATGGCAGGGGGGTGGGAACTGGATGAGCTTTAAGGTCCCTTCCAACGGTAAGCAGTCTATGATTCTATGATTCTATGACTTATGTACCTTTTTAAGTAAATTATATTAAAATCCATGAAGTTGCCAAAAACAAAACAAAGGATTCAGAGTTAGGTATATTAATTCAAGATGGAGTATTTATGGTTTCATTGGAATATTTATGGTTTCATCAAGCATAGGTATCTAGGTCATAATAAATGGTCTTTTATGGTTTTAAGCCTCCTGCCACATAGAGACGGTTTTATCAAAATTCTCCTCTTTGGGAAGTTAAAAAATCAGTGTCAGAACTAGAAAAGAGATGAGTAAGTTTTGGTCATTGTTGCACGCTACACTTACTTTCTGTACTTTGTTTCAGAAGGTCAGTAAGGAGCAAAGCACTATCACAGCAACTTGTGGATTTAGCTTCTGCTGGAAACGAAGACTCATGTTTTTATCTACAGGCCAGGAGAAATGAGAGAATGGTTTTACTTGCTGGGCCTTGTGTCACTGCCACTTTCAAAAAGATTTAACTTTCACGCCTTTCTGATTTTCTCACAGGGCAATTCCTGCTTTGTTGGCAAAGCAACATGTTTTTATGTCTTACTATTCCCACTGTAAGTACTCACTGCAACTTAGCTCGTTTCAAATTATACCTCAAAATGTACCTTCTAAATTAAGATCAAACATAATTAATGTTTGAGAAAGAAAAGCCAATGTAAAACTGTCAGTGTAATTATCTGTTCATATCCATTGAAATCAAACAAATGTATAAAATTCCTGTGAGACATCACTTTGGTCACATATACCATTAAAACAGTTATAAAATGGAGCGAATAGCAAAGTTTCTTCAGTACAGCCACTAAAACAAGGTCTGTACGCAAAGGCTTTTCAAGGAGAACTGTTGTTTGGAAGACCTGCTACTTCCCAAACTTTTGCCCCCTTTCTCCCCTCCCTGTGCTTACCATCTAGTTGCTAACAAGGAGTTAGATTACACTAACTTGAAACTAACTTTGAATGAGCTTTCTTCACTTGTGAGACACAAATTAATCTCTTCTCTTCTGGTAACAACATGCTCTGCCAGTAGGAAATGACACTTCAAGGGACATGATTTATGCATGCACAGCATCAGGATTCTTGTTGTCATATTACACGGACGTGACTGGCTTCAGTTCCAGTAAGAAAATGGTTATGAAAGTAAGATTATTACAGACCAGAGACTTATGTTTCAAGGCATATTCTCAGGAACATCTTTAAAGGAGGAAACTATTCACTAAAATAAAACCAGATGGAGTTCTAGGGAAGTGTGAAACTGAGGGGAAATAAGAGAGACACAGGCCACAGTGTTTCCAATCTCCTAAATCTCAGGGCATTAAATTCAAATCTTTTTCAAGGTAGAAAACCAAGACAAACTTTCAGGTAAGACAGAAGGACACAGACGATCTTCTGAATTAAAACCTTTTTTTTCTCTAGGCAAAATACCAAGCTCTAGAACAGCACCCTAACTCCAGATGCATCTCACTGGATTGTCAAGGTACACAGGGCAATCATCTTCATTAACCAGATATATATTAATATACTGATACTTCTGCTCTGGTAAAGGAAGAGTGAGACGAGACCTGCCACTGACTGATACAGTGCATGGACAAAAGCTCTATTTTCTCTAGAGCAGCAGATCATGTGCATAAGATTTCCTAAATAAACTCCTGGAAGGCAAAACGCCACATGGGAAAAGACCTGGACTCCAATTACAGAGCTGAATTCTTACTCAAGGAATGAGAAGTGCTCAGACTAGGCAGAGGCTCATAAATTATACTCTTATTATAGAGTTGCCAGGCTGTTTAAATTGCGCTGCCACATCAGGTCAGTAGAGCAGAGATCTGAGTTGTGATTTTAGGGAGGTTGCATCATCCAGTCATAATTTTTTCCTTCCTCTTCTGTGACTTCTGCTATCTCCTTGTTTGCTTAATCTTGATTGTATACATTCTTTTGCTCATGAATTTATCTTTGCTTCATTATAAGAATAAATTCTTACAAAAATAATTATCACATTTAAGAACTTCATACAGGAATGACCCAGAGGACCACCTGATAGCCACAGAAGTCTCAAAAAACTATCATAGCTAAGCAGCAAGCTATTTCTCAGGCTGGGATTACACACACAGGTATGGCTTACAGCGGGCAGGAAATCAGCACACAGAATACGGTTTACAGCCTGTGTTCCAAAAAGGTTCAGATGAAGAAAGAACTGGCCCAAGAGGGAAAGGCTGCAGCTTGACATTTAAATTGACCCCATCATGACAACACAGACCAACTCCCTAGAAATCCATTTAGCATAGCATCCATGGCAAAGACTGTTGTTTGAGTACATTAGTTAATATTGAAAGTCAAGTTCAATGTTAAGCTTGTTCTAGGTATGGAAGCAGCATATCAGGTTTTCATTTGATATTCCCAGGACAATTTCAGTAGCCTATTAGGCATTTGTGCCACAGGCACCAACAACAGCACAGCTCTTCAGTGAAGAGCCTTCCTTACAACCCTGGGGAAGCATATGGTCCCAAAGAGAGGAGTCCTGTTAGTTTCTAGGTCCCTAAACCAACACTTTTTCTGGTGGATAAAATGAAGTTTATATGCCCCATCCCTCAACGCACTGAGCACTCAGGACCTTGGAGAAACAGCCAAGTGAAACAATAACAGTTTGTATAAGGTGATGTGAATGCCATAGGCATACTCTGAACCTTTGCCAAGAGTTTACTTGGCTGCCCAGTTGTCTCAGGACAAGCAGTTGCGTGACTCTTGCCACGGACACAGGGAGGCAGTGGGAACACACGGGAACAGGGCAGAGATCCCCCGTTCAGAATCATTGCAGACAGAGATCAGCCTAGGCTGCCTCTGGAACCACAGCTCCAGGGAGAAACACACAACACACTGGAAAAACATGGTCGGAGATCTCCTGTATAGGATTTCCTAATCCTGGAGCCATTCCAGGCCCAGCTCCTGCTCAAGGCAGGACAATCTGTCATGAGAGAGCAGTAGCATGATGGAAAAGTTCAGCTGTTCCTCTTTGCCTGGATACACCACCCTCAGCAGGCAGAGCTTCAGCTGGTTTCAGGCTCTGGCCCCTTTTGCACCAGCCTGCCACAGAAATAGAGCTAAAGTCTTTAAGCTTGGCACCTGCAGTGCTAAAAGGAGCTTAGAAAGTGGTTTTCCTCACTCTGGCACTTGTAATAACCTACACCTCTGAATAACTCACAGCTTAAAATGTGAGAATGTGTAAATTTAATCTCATCAGGGTGGAAAAGGAAGCAATGACTGTTCAGAGCACAGCACGGCACAATCCTTGTGGTCGGGATATCCTCAGTGGAACCTCTGCCTAAGTACTCCATGCTAGTAACAGACAGTAATAGCTATGCACAGCTCGACAATGCTTCACTCAAACACACGGAAGAGACCATGAAACCAAGGTGAAAGAGTTGAATTTAAATAAATATGTATAGTCCAAAACCTGCAGATAGCAAAACCAAACAACTCCTCAAACAAGAACCACCATTAATTACACCACAGGAAGCCAAGCACATCTAGATACAGAGATTCTTTCGTTTGGTTGGTTTTGTTAAGTCACTTCACATTCAGTTACAAATGAACACCAGAGCCAAGCACAAACTGTGGGTCACAGCTGTATCAGTTATGAAAACTCTTGACATCCCCTGCTATGCAAATGTGCAGGGACCTGAGAACCCACTCCCACCCCACTCCCTTCCCAGGAAATTATACTCCATTCACCTATTCCGCAGAGCACATTTGTGCAATGGTTCTCTAGTAACATTCTTTGGGTAACAGTTCTCCCTCCCATTGAGGCGATAGCATGATGTCTGCCCCGCTATGGTTTTAGGATAAGGAACAAAAACTGCCAGGAGCATAGCAGCTTGTAGGAGGAAAAGGCTGGTTTCTAAGATGCTACATCTTATTCATGTAAAATTCTTAAGTTAAAGCTGAAGGACATTCCTAAAAGTCTATTTACCCCAGCACAGAAAGAAGTAAAAAAATTACACTTTTCTTCACAGGTGGTTAGATTGAATAATTTCTTCTAATGAAAAGTTCTGCAATCTAAGCTCAACAATACTCAGGTATTCTGACAAGCAAAAATGCCAACAGGGTTTCACATCTCAAGATGATCTCTAAATATGTAGAGAGTAGGACAACCTGCACACTAGGGATTTCTCACATTTCACCGCACATCATCTGACACTAGCCACTGTTAAAGGACACAGGATGCTGGAGCAGTGGATGGGCAATGCCGCTTGGCGATTTAGCTGCAGATGGACGTTGGACAGCAGGGAAGCAGTTGACAGACCCCTCGCATGCTGCTGTTCTTCCTGCAGAGCCAATCCGTCCACACTGCTAGGGATGCCAGAGCCACGGTTGTGGAAGGAATTCCCATTCTTTCTAGGAATGTAGGAGTTTCAAAACATGGTGGGAAGGCTGAAAGATTTTGTGCTTGCTGTCCAAGAACAAATTACACTCTTGTAAATATTTTTGTTAGTTAGAAATAATTGCTTGGATGCAGGAAAAGGGGAAGCTTGGACACTCAAATGTCCTTTTATACTGAATAAACATTGAAGGCTTTTAGAAATATAAGAAACTGCTAAACTTGAACATCTGGATACACAGTAAAAGTAGCAATGTTTTAGAAGCTATGCACATGCTCAGCAAGCTGGATGAAGACATCCAGCACATGTACCAGTGGTTCCAGTTTGCTTTTACTCCTGGCTTCTCGTAAGCTCCACTTATGATGGAGATAATAATGAAGGCAGTGTATTCAGCCGCCAAAGAGACAAAGAATAGCATAAAGAATTCCTCAGCTACAGGTGACTGCTATGCATTTTATTCTTTTTAATTTGCTTCAGCATTAGGTCACGAGATAATTTTTAGTAACATTTTGTATTCATAGAATCTGAGATGTATAGCCTGTAGAACTTTTTGAAAGTATCGTATCTACAGAAGTTATTAGGAAGTTATTAGCCAAAGACAGTATTTTTCTAAACATGATTTCTCTTTCAATTGTCAGTGATGTTCTAACATGAAAATATTTTGTTCATTTTTTAAACATCTTCTCAATTTATGAGAATAACATTTCCTATGGCTGGCAGGTTATCAAGATGGTTAATTACCATCAACTCCTTCTCATGCTTGAGGATTCTTGTGCCACTGAACACTTCACTCAAGAAACCCCCAAAGCCTCAGGGTCACTCATGTTGATAAACACAAAGAAATACTGTGCTATTTGCTAGCCAAACAGTACTTCCTTCCAACACTCTTGACCTTCTAAACCTGTCACTTTAAATGGTAACATGATTAAGGGTGTGATTGGAGATCTGTATTTGCTGTTGCCTCTATGGTGGTGTTCCATTAACACCTAAAAATCCCCAGATGCAACCCACATATGTAGCTTTAAGAAAATATAAACCAGAAAAATCATGAACAGGTGCAAGCAAATCGAGATTAAAAAATAGACTTCTTTTCAGAATCTTTTTTTAAAACAAATTCTGAAATATTTCCAGGAGATCTGCCATCTCCTCTATTTATCTTCCCTAGAAGTGTGCAACTGCTACAATTTTGTGCCTGATTGATATTCCTAGTTAGGCAGCTCCATCACTTTTGTAAAGGACCTTCAAAGGAAGGTAAGAGGAAATTCTGTGAAGCATTTGATACTTTCTAGTTATTGGAATTGTAAAGTAAAAGACCTGAGAGGCCTTGCAAGTGGAAATCAGCAAGAACCCAGGATTGGAGCATAAAATGAAGAAATACTTGCAGTGTGGTTATTTGAATTTCCATTGCTTTCGCAATAATCTCTTTTACATGCCACTAATCACATGAGAATTCTTTCTACACTTAAGTAGGATCCCTTTGGATTTCTCATGAAAAGGTGTCATCAGTAGCTTGTGAAGTAAAAACAAAACATTCTCGAGAAAGACTTAAAATCCCAGCTATCTGCAGTAGTTATAATCACAGTTCCCAGATTCCTGCATTTTGAATGTGACATGTCAATTTAAGTAAAGGCCTGAAAGACTGCTAGGAACCTTTTTTCTTTAATTCCAGGAACTGTTAGGTAAAGAAATTACATCAATAAAATCATTACAGTCTGCCCACCCCCCTTTAAAGTTCCCACCACAACTGTATCAAACCCACTGCTGCGCTAAATCTCAGAATTATCTGGGTCCAACAGGCTATTGCATTCTTCTACTCATAATGCAACCTTTGTGATTCTGAGAGATTGTATTCTACCCCTTTATGAAAATCTGAGAAGCAAGTATATTTAGACACCCTTCCACCCTTTTTCAAAAGAGTACCAAAGAGTTACGGAAAAGATTTAATATGTATTAAAATCTGAAGAATTCTCAAAAAAAAAAAAAACAAAAAAAAAAAAAACAAAAAACCAAACAAAAACCAACCAAAAAACCCCACCAAAACCCAAAATAACAAAAACCCCCAAATGCTAAAGAAATTTTTGACAGAGTAACTGACACATATTTGGGGTACTCCATATATTCATCGCCAGTTAGAACCTCAGACCTCCCAAAACACTAGTTCTGAATCTGGCTCCTAAGCTTGTATCACAGAGACAACCTCTAAAATTGAAATCAAAACAAGATCTTTCAGGACTCTTACCTGAGTTAATACTTCTATATAGAGAAATCAGTGATTAAGTTTGTAATTCCCCTCACAAACACATTTCTGTCCCCTACCTTGAAGATTTTGCATAAAATCCTTAAAGATGTATTTGCCTGAAAAAGTGTAAGACTCCACATTTAAAATTATTGAAGAGCTCTTGACTCTTAGGTTTACTCACAAGTAATTTTTGATTTTTAAAAACAACAGTAATGACAAAGCCATTTTTTCAGTATCTGACAAAATGTACAGAAACCCGAAGTCAAACAAAATCACCTTGTCATATTTTCGCCATTGCTAAGAAGCTGAACATTGAGAATAATAAATAGGCATATTTCTAAGAAGTTTTGGAACAAAATACAGGATCAAGCTTATTGATAATTCTTTGGGAGCTGCATATTGTGTCCTAACATTTTAAGAACTTTCTGGACTATGATTTCTCCAACAGGAACTCCCAAACCTCTTACTTGGCAAAAGAGGTAGAAGATGCTTTTAAAACTAAGAAAGACATGGAATGGGATGCCCACTGTCTGTATTTAAAATGCTGAGAATTTGTCCTGATCCCCTGAAGACTTGCTTAGCTGGGGCTGGGAAACATCCTACCCAGAAGATCTTACATTTCTAATGAAACAGTGTTGAAGGATTTCGGAAAAAGTTCAATCCCTAAAATGGCTAGAGATGTTCTCTGCAGTTCAGCACTTTATTTAAACAGATATGGAAGCATGCCTCGCACCTCTTCTCCCAAACCTCAGTAGGCAAAAAAAGCATGTTGAGCTTCACACTGCATCCCTTGGTAGGGATTCATCTTTTGCTGTGTATCCTCTGGTACAGTGGTGTTATCCAAACCATCATAAATAAACCTGTGTTTTAGATACTTTAACCATGCATACAAATATTCTGTTGTTCAAAACACTAAAACCAATACCCCAAATCCTGAGATGTTTCAAATTCAAGATATTTCTATGAGACTGTCTTTTAAAAGTTTAAACCAAAGATCAGTCAGAATGGAGATGTGCTCTATGACTGGTAAAAAAATAACTAGATTCTCTGTGTCGTGTAATAATTTTACTGAACAAATAGCTCTCAAGATGTATTTTTCATAATTTTCATATACAAAACCCATAGAAGAATAAAGCTTTAAGTAATGGCTTTACAGAATACGTTGCAATTCATCATGGCATAGTATGTTCCCAGATATTCAATACCAAGCTCGTAAGTCGGAAGTGTCTATCATGGGGCATTTAAAATTGTAATACGCCCTTTGCAACTCTGCAATTACAAATGATTTTTAAGATGCCCCACTTTAGCAGTACTAAGCTTTCACCCAATGCAAATTAATCTATAAACAAGTATTGAAATCAAGGAGGTCTAATTTAGGGACAACATTCAGACATCGCCTCAGACATTTATTACATGATAAATTAATCTGCTAAATGGAAAGTTTCTCTTAAGTAACCTTTGGGTAACTTAAACACATTTACTTAAGGACAACACACAAATATAACTTATAAAGGTATCTTCTCCAAACAATGACTTTGTGCTAACATGCAGAATAACACCACTCGCAGAATTTAATTAGTGTAGCTTTTAAAGCATTTGCAAACCAAAGCTAGTACATTTTCTTCTTGACTATTTGATTCAGGGGCTACAGCAGTCAAAAATGCAGTATTAGCATTTTCAAGGCTACTTTAAGAAAAATGTAATCATACTAATCATCATCTACTTGTTGCACTTAAATAAACAAAGTTCAGAACAGTAAGTATGAGTGATTTGCATGAATTATTTCTAATGTGCCTTAATTAAAAAAAAAAACAAAACCAAAACCATTCCAAATTAAACAACCAAATTTAAGAATCTGTGATATATCTACCAAAGAGCCCAAACCATTGAGTTACCAAAACACTACTACAAACAAGGTTTCAAAGAGATGCAACAGTGTGATTACATTTTGAATTTTGACATTTTAAAGCCTTTACTTCCATTGATGTAAGGTAATTAATTTTTACACCCCTTTTTTCTTTAGATCACAGCAGAAATCAAATCATCATGTGTGAGTGATTACCCATGCTTACTTTAAATGGCAGACAACACAAGTTACAGAAACCCAGACCAAGACTACAGTAGTTTACAAAAAGTAAAACGAGGCTAACAGATATGCCATCTTTAGGATAATACATAAGAAGAGGTTTAGGAACTTCACATCAATAGCTCATTTCAGACTATGCAGTGCTTTCTCCTCCCTTCCAGAGGTCTGTGAAATAAAGCAGTAAACATGTTCTCTTTAATATTCAGTTCAGTACGAGTTTAGTTGCAAAAAGATTATACTTGCATAAATATAAAAATGTGATAAAGCAAAATATTTTTAATTAGTAAGCCAATCATAAATAAATTCACCTAAAATTAACAGAAGAAGCAGCTGTGTTCCTTCTACATGGATACTTTTTTTAGCATGTTTTAAGTCAACTTCATTGTCTAGCCTGGGACGAACAATTCATTGTTGAGCACTCAACACCTCTGCACACTGAGCTAAGTCTTTTTTTTTAGTTACATTTTTTACAGTTTCTTTACAAATGTAATACTTATGTACATTATATATTTTATTTCTACAATTGATGTACTTTACTGAAACTCTACAACTTTCAGAGAGAATTCGCTGAAGTTTAGTAAGTATTAATCGTTCCTTTTAAAAAGAAATTCATATAAACAACCAACATACGTCACTGCCCTTTAACATCTCTGTTAAGAATCTGGATCTGGAAGGGCTTCTATAATAAATGTAAGAAAAAAGGCCTTACCTAATTGTACATTTCATTAAGAAATATCCCACATAGCTACATAAATTCACCAGCTTGCAATAAACAGAGCACCATACCGCCGCACAACTGAAAACGTGTACAAACCAATTTAAAGTTTACTAGTGAAACAGCTTCATCACTCCTACCACTTTTAGACTGAAGCAAATCTGGAAAATTCTTTTGGAAATGTATACTTCTTTAGCTGTAAAGCTTCCAAAACAGTGCTGGTCACTGTATATTGTTTGAAGAACAAGCACCCACTTTTTGTAACTTCTGATATACTTCTCTGGGCCCATGCTTCTCACTGAAGTCAGGATTTTTCTTCTTTTTATTCCTTGCTCACTTACAGATCTGCTGTTGAATATTAAGTAAGAATTCATAATATGAAAAAGCTGCTTCTGTCCGATCCTCAATTAAATGCTGAAAAAAATCTGTTTTGGCAGGGTTCTCATCTCTGAAAGAAGAGAGGAAGGTATTTTAGTCCAACCATTGAGCAAAAAATCCAAGGTAAATTCAAGCAAAGGGCTAGGTTCTAATGAAATGCTTATTGTTCCTTGGAGTCTAGATTCAGTCCAAAGATACTACAGCTGCAAATAATCCAAAGTTTGGAAAAAACACTAAAGTTTGAAACTATCAAACAGCAGCATCTTTTAAAGAAGTATAAAATGATAGAAAAGCGAGTGAAACAGCACACAAAATACCTTGTGGAAACATTAAAAAGGAAACAAAAAAATAATTTTGTTTTAGAAGTTAACAAATACGCTGGCAGCAACAGATTCTGAGAGGGTTACATTAAATCCTAATACAGATTAAAAAAAAAGGCAGAATTTACACCTCTGATTACATGTAATCATAGAATCATAGAATAGTTAGGGTTGGAAAGGACCTTAAGATCATCTTGTTCCAACCCCTCTGCCATGGCCAGGGACACCTCCCACTAAACCATGCCATCCAAGGCTCTGTCCAACCCAGCCTTGAACACTGCCAGCAATGGAGCATTCACAACTTCCTTGGGCAACCCATTCCAGTGCCTCACCACCCTAACAGTAAAGAATATAATCTTAATTCTCTTCCCAGTTTTTCTTATTTGGCAATAGAAGAGAGAAGGTAAATGTGTTACAGATCTACCATCCAAAATTATTGCCCAATAAAAGTTTGCTGGGACACAGCAAATATTTGCTGGGGCACAGTCCCTTGTACTCTGTAGTACAGCAGGCAGTAAAGCTCTGCTATTTACTGTGGTCTCTCAGCACTACTTGCAATTTAAGCAGCAGCTACAGTGCCAACAGCAGAAAAGCTTCAGTCCAAGGCTTAAACACTATTTGAGTAAGAAAGTCATCATGCCCTCTAAAACGTGATCTCACATCTGGCTCAGTAAACTGGGTACTCTAAAGACAACAAATGAAACAAACTCAAATATAAACATTTTATAAAATTTAAACTTCTTTATGTGGGTGCTTTCATGGCTTCAAAAGGCTACAGAACTTGCCTCATCTGTCGTAAAACAACTGCCTGTCCTACGGAGCTCAGTAACACACACATACAATTATTAAAACCATCCAGAGATTACTAGCCTTACTAATTTTTTTTAATATATGTACTGAAATTATAAAAGATAAACCAGAAATTAACTTGGTTAATCCCACTGATAGTAAGGACATCCACTACTTTAACATATTCTTAATATAATAAAACTATGCAACAATTAATACCAATAAAACTATTAGTTTAATTTGTACTAGATTCTAACATGACCTTTGTTGCTATGAGGTTTCAGATAACAGCACTCTATCAAGTGGAAAAAGGATGTTACTCAGCTTTTTTTCAGGCCAGATATTCCCACTTTTCATCAATGTCAACTGTAATTACAAGTTGCCAATAATTACTCAGTATCTAACAGAAATACTTACTTTATTACTTGAAGAACTGGATTTAAAGGTCTACTGTCTCTAAGCCAAGATATAAAAGATCGTGTCCTTTCTGAAGAAAGCGCATCTACTTCAGGAAGCTGTGTCTGGTTGAAAGTAATTGAAGGAAGTCATCATCTTTGTTTCAAAACTTGTTTAAAAAATAGATATTGATAGTCATAACATGATAAAAGGCATAATTTCTATTAAGAAGTTACCAACCATGGATAATATATACACATTTTTTTCTTCAGCTTAAAGTACAAAAATCCAGTAGTATCTGACCTGTAGGAAGCTGTACATCTTTAACTTAAACTGCCTTTTAAGGGCAAAACATTTTAGAAAGCAAGCTAATTAAAAAAAAAAAAAAATCATTTATCAAAATGCTGCTTTCAGAGTTTTCTTGCCTTATCTTTCTCTGTCAACCCTGTATGTTGCATTTTGCAGTACTGAAGTGAGTTGTAAGCAAATTTCCAAAAATGCAAAGATTAGACTGGGCTATTTCATCAGGGAATAAGCTGAAAAAAAAAATAAATAGAATTTAAAAAACTTGAGCTGTTCACCAAACTAAATATACCAACTCTTGGAACAGTATAACCTTTCAAGACAATTAATATGACAAAAGAATTGATGCCAAATTTAAAAGCAGTTTCATTGCTACCTTGGTAGTAAACGAATGGAGGACAAAAAGTAAAGATAATTTATTTCCGTTAACTTTTTTCAATCGTTATACAGCAACTATTTATAATGAAAATGAGAGGACAAAACCAAATGTCATCATTCCTTTAACCAACTTCTTCCTGAAAACTGTCAACTACTGCTTTCCTCCAGTTGATCAGAGGGGACAGATTTAAACTGCTAATTCAAACAAAATACAAAACTCTGAACAAGTAGTCCAGTTTGATAGTAGTCTTAAAGCTCACCTCACCATTCTTCATCTGTTCTTGCAATTATATCTTGTCATTTACTTTACCCTTCCTACCATGCAAGCTTTATAAGCAGAAATATCTTCCAATGTGCTTCTATAACAACCAGTAAATTTTTGGTAATATCTGAATATAACCATTCAATTATGTATTTTTCTGCAGTATCTTACCTGCAGAACCATCATTACCTGCCACCTGCTGACATTTTAGAAGTGCTACCCACAGAAGAGGGGTCTTCTTTTTGACTGCTGCTCCATTTCACGCACGAGACTACAGGCACAGGTTATAACATAAAATTCCCTCTACCAAAACACACATGCAAGTGTTTTTGATGTCCTAATAGCTAAAAGAGCTTTGTTTTAACATTGACTCAAGGCTTGTAAGCTGAACAAAACCTAAGTCTTACCCTTTCTTACAGGCCTATCACATCATGCCATAGACTTGGTATCTTACACCAGGTTTGGAAAACACAAGGCTTCCAAAAAACCATGATATCAATAAAATAACTGCAATCTTAATTATTAAGATGCATGGATAGTTTATATATATATTTATTCTATGAAATTCCATCCTATTCTTCTGAACCCACATATATATCCATACAAATAATAAAAGCAGTAATGTCATAGAATAATTCACTTTATTTCCTTGAAAGCATTTCACAACTCCCATCTCCCTCTTCTGAAGCTGGGAAGAGGTTAGAAAGTACCCAACAAAAAAAAAAAAAAAAAAAATCCCAATTCAGAGTTACATAATTAAAAACTGAAAATGCAGAGAAAATAGATTAAATATAGATTCCAAATATAGGCACTCTACAGTTCATTAAAACACCTACCATTTTCTGTGGCACTGATGCATAGTTTGGGTAACCAAGGACATCTTTTATGAAGTTGTTATCACAGTTTTTTCCAATCCAAATGTAAAAAATCTGTAAGATGTTAGAAACAATTTTAGTAAAGGCCTTGCATACATTTTGGAGAAAGAGACAAGTGGTGACATAATTGGAAGGTAATGCCTTTCATGCAGATGAGTCACTTGAAAGCTCCATTTGCAATTCATACATACATCTCTATAGTCATTATTTATACATTTACTTATTAATACACTGGTAGCATTTGGAGTAAGATCATTAAATGTCAAAATTTTTAGGTAGAAGGCAAATACCTAAAGAATGACAATGCAGGACACACCTACATTGAACAGTTAATGTGGTAACTTCCCATGTAACCTCCCAAAATAAAAACCCTTAGATTTCGTGAAGTCACACCACCGTGTCAGTTACTGCACACTGACATACCAATCTAAACAAGTCATAGTAAAGCATCAATTATTAAAAACATTACAGTAATTATTTCAGACATCTGGAGACAGAAGCTAAGTTTGACATTCACACTCAAGCCTTTGAACTCATACAAGATTTAAAGCACTTTCTAGGCTGCCATTAGAGTAGCATAATGCTTTATCACATTATTCGTGAAGCATAATGCCTTATCCAATTAAGTGTGGTTTAGCGTAATTTCTACAAATAACTTATTTGTGGAGGGTGGACAATTCCCTCACTCTTGCAACTCTTACAGCACACAACCCACAAATCACTTATATTTGTGCATAACTGAGCAGGCTCCTGCATCAGTAGAGAAGTGCTTTCTTAGACTGAAGTACACAGAATTTAATAACCATTAAGAGAATTTTTGGAAAATGGAAATCCATTATTTCAAAAACAGAAAAGAAGAAAAAAAAAATAATTAAGCCTGAAGAGATTCCAAACAAACCCAAACCCCTAAAACCCAAGTTGAATGTGAACTCTCAGTATATATTCTGATCAGTTTAGCATGAAAATAAAAACCTCTGAAGACTTAATATGCAACCTAAAAGATACTGCTCTGACCAAACTATGAAAGCCTTCAACTGGGACACAGATTACTGCAAGTTACGTGGAATGGTGATTCAAGACATTGTTACTGTTGACTGCTTTTAATAACACAGCATGCAGCACCTTTATTTTTTTTAAAGGAACGTGTGAAACTGGTTACTTACTGAGCCACAATCCATTAGAAAAGCTCCTTCTCTTGTCAACTTCTCTGCAGACAGCTTCTGAAGAGGTGGCTGCGGAACAACTCTGTCATTTACATGTATTGTACTCTGTAACAAAAAAACAATACTCAGTAACACCAGAATATAAATAAATTCTGTTTATCTTCACTAGGTAAAATAAACAAGGGGGGGAGGGGGGGGGAAGTTTAGCAAAATTTTGAGGAATCTCATGTAACAAAATGCCATGTTAAGCCTAAAAAGGTTATGTACATCAAACAGCTGTAGGATGTACTTAACCTAAGGGCTACTTTATTACCTAAAAAAAAAAGAATAATGTGATTTCATTTGTGTGTGTAACATTTCTCATGCTATAGATGCCAAACTCTCAAAAAACCTCCAGTGTTTACACTTAAATTTTCTACAAACCTCCTCAGACTTTTTCATTGTATTCAACTTCACTAGAAGCGTTGCAAGAGCAGAAAACCATAAAATTCCACTCTCTATAAAGGTTCACTATTTTACTGCATTCAAGTAACAAAGTTCTTTGATTTAACATCCTGCCTGAAGTAATATAAGGGTTTGTCCACAGAGCACTACGACTGCTCTGATTAAACAACCTAGCTGTTAGCAAAGACATTATTAAAAAAAACCCCAACAAAACCAAACCAAAAAACCCACAAAACCAACCAAAAAAACCCCAAACCAACAAACAATCCAAAACGCATCTCCTTCCTTCCCAGCAATAAAACCAGACAAAACCAATTAGAAAAATCCCAAATCCCCAGTATTTTCAGATTAAAGCTGCTTCTCCCTCCAATACAAAACTAGGCTGAATTATTTACTAAGAATCTGTGAAGCATTCTGGAAATAACGTAGGGAAAAAACCAGTCTGGAGACTCAGCACATCTCCATATGGTAAAAGACTATTTTAAAAATTAGCTATTTAAAAAAATCATACATTACCTCATCAATCAACTTGTCTATCCTGTACAAGTTGGGATGTATCATTTTCATCAAATGAACAAGAGGCTGGCTCTTCATCTGGCACATTGCATATACACGATCATCCAAGCGTGTACTTGTGCCTGTTCTAAATGCTTTCTGTAAAAGAACAGTATTGTTACCCAAATAAGTCCTGTATTTTATGTCACATCTAAACAGTGCATTTCAAACGTTTTGCAAGTGTCAAGAAAGGTGACAAATCTTTTGTAAGGTATCTTATTAAGATACATTAAAACCAAATACAACTTGAAAATAATACCTTTTAAAAGGCAATCCATTCTCCCTCCTTACTGATGAAGGAGAATACACTTCCTCCCTACTTCGTCTAAAATTTGTATGTGATTTCTCATTTTTATTCTTGCCAAATGTTACTGGTCTGTGAAACTGACTGCTGCAAGATATGCGAAGATACAGGCCTAGCATAGGTCAAAAAAAATATTTCTGTGGAGAAGATCAACTTGTATTTTAGTAGCAAGAGTTAAATGTTAAGGAAAAGCTTTGGAAGGGAAATATACTTTCATATTCTACAGAAGAAACAAGCTCTCATAGTATTACATTTATTTTGTAACTCTTTCCTACTGGATTTCTCAGATATCCTTTAGAAGCAATCCGTAAATTATCATTGTGAGAAGCAACACAATGAAGTAAGCACCATATTCTGATTCAATGGGGAATAATCCTGTAACCAAAGTTAATATTCACTTCCACAACAAAGCTAAGTACATCAGTCGTCTTATCGCTCGCTGCCACAAGAATTTTGATTTCTCTATATCCCAGGCTTTTTTAGTTATTGTTAACAAAGATAATAATAATAAAATCCAACAAAGACCTAAACAACTTATTTTCCTAGCCACTCTTACTTCTGTCTTTCACATGGATCCTTTTGATAATAAATGGCCTGTTTCTTCCCCACCATTAAATGTATTACTCATGGAAGTACCAAAGAAGTCCTAATCAGTATATTAGAGACTGAAGTCATCACTATGCCAAAGAAAATAAGTTATGATTGGATTTCTTGCCAAACTTACATAAAGGTTAATTCATGATAAGAAAAGAAAGAAACAGCTTAAAAGATTTTCACGTCTGACATGAGATTTATTCATAACAAAATCCTGTAATGAGTTCCCTATTTTTAAGTATGATGACTGGAGCACCGCCTATACGAAGACAGGCTGAGAAAGTTGGGGCTGTTCAGCATGGAGAAGAGAAGGCTGTGTGAAGACCTCATAGCAGCCTTCCAGTATCTGAAGGGGGCCTATATGCATGCTGGGGAGGGACTCTTCATTAGGGACTGCAGTGATAGGACAAGGAGTAACGGGTTCAAAACTTAAACAGAGGAAGTTTAGATTGGATTTGAAGAAGAAATTCTTTACTGTAAAGGTGGTGTGGCACTGGAATGGGTTGCCCAGGGAAGTTGTGAATGCTCCATTGCTGGTGGTGTTCAACACCGGGCTGGACATAGCCTTGGGTGGCATGGCTTAGTGGGAGGTGTCCCTTGCCATGGCAGGGGGGTTGGAACTAGATGATCTTAAGGTCCTTTCCAACCCTAACTATTCTATGATTCTATGTTTACCAATATAAACAAAGATATAAAAAAACCCCAAAATCACCAAGCAATAACTACTCCTATTTGAACTTTCAACTGTATCACTTTAGTTTCTGTAACAGATTTCTTTGTACTGCCATGGAAACTCATTTTCCTTCTTGGTGCTTTCAAGTACTGAGTATATGTATTGAAAAATATTTGACATGTTTTTCCTTCATAAAATAAAATTTAAAAAGTACTAATAAGAAGCTTCCAACAGTCTTTACGGGCAACACCAATTAGGTGCCAAAATCAGAGAAATACTAATTGCGACAATGCATATAGATCTTTAATTGTAAAACAAATAAAATATAAAAGGTCCAAAGTCAAGCAAACCATTAAACTTCCCAGGCACTAGTTTAAAATGAGCTTGACATAGACTTTTATGTGAAAGTCCTGAAAGCATGAAGAGGGTAACACAATTTTCATAATTTTAGAAAAGGGCACACATTGTTTGTCTTAGAGCTGAAGAATTCCTCAAATGGAACAATGAATTACATATCAAAAATGAATCCACTGGATTATACATACCTGTTTTAGAAGAGCCAAAACATACAGTGGAAACAACTTGAGGGAATTTGGTGCTATTAGCATGGACTGCTGCAGATTCGAGACAGTTGACATGTATGCTGCCAAGGAATCTACCACAGCATTAACTAAGGCATCTCTTGCATCTGAAAGACTAGATGAAACTGAGCGATCCACAGCTGTTGGGTTAGAAGGATACAAGAAGTTAATACAGGTGACCTCATTCATTCCCTTGACTTCTGAAAATTTCAGTTGTGCTTTTGGGTGATATTTTAGTATTAAAACCTAACAAAAAACCCCAGCCGAAACCCACAGCAGTAGCCTTAACTTTCTTAGGAGAAAACAGAATGATTGTGCTTACCAAAATTCACTTTCACAATGCTTAAAAAATACAGTGTGGCCGATCTCTGCTCCCTACTCTTGGGGAATTCTAAAACACATGTTAAAATCTATGGTATATACAGAGACTAAATATAAATTCTGTTTTAAACCTTACGCAAATAAGATAGCTACTGATTAAACTCACTACTCTCCTATGTCCAAGATAAGATTTGCAGCAACTTCTCCCCCCCCAACACCACCTCTCTCCCCCAACC
>JAOEHY010032566.1:0-20659 GCA_025447955.1 Psilopsiagon aurifrons | reverse complement strand
GTCTCACAAGAGCAGAGCAGAGGGGCAGGATCACCTCCCTCGACCTGCTGGTCACACTCCTTTTGATGCAGCCCAGGGTACAGTTGGCTTTCTGGGCTGCAAGAGCACACTGAAGCCAGCTCATGTTAAGTTGCTCATTGACTCAACGCCCCCAGGTCCTTCTCCACGGGGCTGCTCTGAATCTTTTCTCTGCCCAACCTGTAGCTGTGCCTGGGATTGCTTCAACAATTTGCTACAATCTTAAATAAACCTTTTCCAGGCTTCATTTGTCTTGCATCATTCAGCTGGTAACTTGTCTGGTTTGCAGTAAAATGTAATGGTTATTTTAATTTCCCATTGTTTAGATTCTGTTCACTCGTTTTGCCACCCTGCTGTAAACAGAATAGCTTATTCACAAAAGAATGGGGATACCATCTTGTAAAGACAGCTTATTTCATAAGGTAGCAGTAGCAATAATAGAAGTCATTCTTGCTAAAGATACTCCATATGCACTTGTCATTGCCAGAAGTGCTATAATTAGCTGTGATCTTAGTCAACAACTGAAAGCTTTGATCTTAATCCTTCATTAATGAGGCAGTTGTATATGTAGAATTCTGAGGCAATGAATGTATCCACTGAATACTAAACTGTAGGTGGGTAATGCTCTCATTTCAAAGGGTTTTCCATCTTACATTCTACAGCCAATCTCATTCAGAAAAAGGACATCTACTAATCCTTTCACTTTGTATGAGATTGGTGAGAGACCATTGATACTGTGGTTTTTTTTTTCACTGGAGATGCTGATATGGATCATTTATTTTTATCAAAATCATAAAAGAGGATTTGGGGGTATATTATTGCATTTTTCTTCCTCCCCCCTCATGTCTTTTGATAATAAAAAATTGTTGTTAAATAGCAAAAAATTTGTAAAGTATAATTTGGCCATATTATTGACCCTGTGTCTCCAGGGAAGTTAGGATTTTAAAGCTTAAAAAAGCCTAAAAGAACTCCCAAACCAGTCTACCCACAACTGTTTGGGAATTGGTGGGTAAAATGAATGCAAGTAAAGAAAATGTCTTCTGATACTGCATTTCTTCCACACCTGTTAAAACACACTTTTTTATCAGTTATCACGCAGTACTAGAATGATTTACTTAATAAAACAAGCAATGCATCGAAAATAAAACCTCCTTCTAAGAGCAGGTGGCGTCATAAAATGATATCAGGCTGCAGATTCTTGTGAATTCCTTGCTTTCCCACATGTTCATTGGCTGGCTTTTGGAAGGAGGTGTTGAAGCAGGATGTTTTCGAGGATGCTTTTGGGAAAATGGGTGTATATTTGCCTAAGTTGTTCATATACTTAATTGCATGTACTACTAAAGCGGGTGGTTTATTTCTGGTCTGGATTGCCAGCTTATTTTCTGCTTAGCTTTGATTTCCGACCATCAGACCTTGGTGGCTTCTTTTGATAAAGCTACTGTCAGAAATCTTGTCTCAGCAAAGATTTTTCTAAATCAGATTTGTAGTGTGCTCCCTGGTGGATGAGTGTAACTGATAGAGTTTCTTACCATGAGGCAGGTTCCCCGAGCCCCCATGAGCCCACATGCCTGTTTCCAAGCCTTCTTTCTCTTTTTGAGCATATAGTGGAGAGCCATTTGTGTGGCATTACACTAGCTGTTTGCACCAGGTCACGGACAGTAGCTTTCTCCTCCTATGCAGTGTTGCCCTTCAGTAGCATTCCTCTCTTCAGCTTGGCTTGAGAGAGCAGTTTGAAGTCAGATATCAGTGTACTGGCTGCATCCTTTCCCATGCTCCTGGGCACAGCCTGGCTGCCTTAGGCACCCAGGTCTGTGGCATTTAATGTGTAGTCACTGGTTAATAGGTGTTTGCACAGCTTTCAGAGGGGCCTAAGTGCTCTGATATCCTCGGTGCCAGGCACTGAAATCAGATTTTCCAGTTCCCAGCACCCACTACTTTCACCCATTCAGAAATGCAGCAGTAAGCATCCCAGTGGAGGAAAAGGAACTGTCTGAAAACCTACCTGTAAAGGCCATACATGTGAGACAGGAGCTTTGGAAAATCAGACCTTAAGTATCCAGGTGGCTTAACTGATCTCAGTGCAAATGCTGGTGACCTTTTTTCCAGTTCAATAAATTAAAGGTTAAATTTGCATAATTTATTGGACACTTATTTAGATAATCACTTCTTTCCACTCACATTTGTACAGGCTTAAGTTTAAAAAAATAGACTGTCAGAGGTGGTGAAAAACAACAAATGCACTAGCGCTCTCCCCCATTCCGTCTTGCCATGATAAACCCTGCTGTGTCCTGCAGAGGCAGCAAAAGAAACATGTAGGCAGAGAGGAATGCTCCTCACACTGAGCTGATTAAACTGTTGAGCTCATTACCATAGCATATTGTGAATGCTTAATCTCATGCAAGTTTCAGGGGGGTGTGGAGGGATTGGGGGATAAAATTAAGAATCATGGAAGGAAAATGCCAGCAAGGTTAGTTAAACATTGCAGAAGAGTATTCACTGCTCTTGCCTGGGGGTGTTTGGTGAACCCTTGTCAGAAGCTCATAGGGAATGACCTTTGCTCAGTCTGGCACTCTTAAATTTCTTACTGCTTTGAAATAAATTTTCTTTCCATTTTCTAAGCAGAATTAAAATGGACTACACTTAACTGTAGCTAATAACATAGAATCATATAGAATAGTTAGGGTTGGAAAGGACCTTAAGATCATCTAGTTCCAACCCTCCTGCCATGGGCAGACACACCTCCCACTAAGCCATGCCACCCAAGGCTATGTCCAACCTGGCCTTGAACACCGCCAGGGATGGAGCATTCACAGCTTCCTTGGGCAACCCATTCCAGTGCCTCACCACCCGAACAGTAAAGAATTCCTTCCTCATATCCAATCTAAACTTCCCCTGTTTAACTTTGAACCTGTTACCCTTTGTCCTGTCACTCCAGGCCCTAATGAAGAGCCCCTCCCCAGCATTCTTATAGGCCCCCTTCAGGTGCTTCAGAGATTAAAAGGCAAACATATAGAGAAATACTTCTGAGCATTACAGAAATGTTTTCACTTACTTTCAGTCCAAAATTTGGGCATTTTGTTTTTGGAATCTGCCGTACTGGATGTAGCCTTTCTGGCAGGCAGCGCTGCATCTCAGCACAAACCGCATTATCATTGTAGATAGGTTGTTTAAATGTTTAAAAAGAAAGAAATTTTTTATGCTTTTAACAGTATCAGAGACTTAAAATAGCCTCAAGTTGTAAGAGAAACCACTGAAAACATGCAGAGTTGCATTCCATTATGGTAATTTTTGTGACTTGTCAGGAAACTTCGCTGTTCCTGCTTGTTTGTTACAGTACTTCAATAACAAAGTTTGCAATATGAAGTTTAACATTAAATATTTATGAAACAAATCTGAAAATGGTGGGAGGGGTGAAATTTTGCACTGCCTAGGACTTGTGAATTGGATTTTTTTTTGGATGCTGGTAGATTTTTGTTTGTTTATTTTGAGATAAATAGAGCCTTTCCTTTTGATCCAGTGAGTAACTTCCAAAATCCATTGTGCAGTCTATACCAACAGCATACAAAACCATTCATGCCTGTTGCAGAGAACATATAGAAATATCTCAAATGAAGCCAAAGGCTTTCTGTTCATTCTGGGGCTATTTTGTTTTGCTTCTGGGGTTGTACTTCTAAAGTTAAATTGGAGGAAAAGGTTGGATTTTGGGTTAAATTTTTCTTAAAATTTGAGGATGTATTTCGTTGGGACTAACATGTACTTCTGACCTGTTTTTTTTTAATTTCTCATTAAATAATTTAGCATGCGTGTGTTTATATTTCAGCTTGTGTGAAGGAAACTAGCCATAAATAAATACTGGTCGTTATTAGTCTGACCTTCAAAATAAAGTTTACTTTTGCTGAAGACACTGGGAGGTGTTTGAGGTGTGGGAGAGTTACGCGTTTTTTTCTACTTATATTATACCTGTTTACTAAAATGTATCGCCTCTGTAAGTGAAGTTAACCATAGTACATGAAATCAAATGTGTTTAAGTCCACAGATCTTGCACAGCTATGTGTACAGCCTTTGTTTGTCAGAATTTTTAGACTAACTTTGCAGTTATTGAAGTAAATGTGACCAGGGATATGAAACTAATTATATAATAAAATATTTAGGAGCAGTGTAGTTCATGTGAAATAGTTGATCATCACTGGAGAGTTTTTTTAAATGGCTGTTATGGCCCTAGCACAGAACTCTTACTCTAGTTAATACAGGGGTCATTGGATGTCACTGTGTAGCGAGGTAACTGTTGCTCGCTTTGCTTGAATTACCCCAAACACAAATCTTTCCACTAACAGTGTGATAGGTATTGCCTAATTATCCGACAGGAATGGCTGGCAGTTAGTGCAAGGTTGTTGATTATTTCCAGTATCCATGAGGGGTTTTCTTAATCAAATTTGTTACAAATAAATATCTGTGAGACCAAACTGTCACTAAGGGAAGGATTTGAGGCATTTCATTATGGTACTGTGAGGTCCATAGGTGCTTTAAACATATTTGCGTTGCACTCCATGTGTGTTATTGCAGTTTATCTTTTAAAAAATAAACTAATATACAAAGCATGTAACTTTGCAAAGGGCTTTTTAGTGGCTTATGTGCTTGTCATTGCCAGTCCTTTTTTTCCTTGGAATTTTGGCGTTGACTGCAGTTTCTGACCTGTTCTTTGTAGGGCTTCTCCTGGTACATAAAACAGGGTGGGTGAATTCCTTATATGTTTATATATATTTTTTATGTGTAACATATCCGCTTAAACCACATTTTTATATCTTCCTCTGAGGTTAAAGGAATGGATTTATTACGAGGAAATTAGAATAGGTGTTTCATGCTTGGTCCAAGTAAAGTTTTACCTGTACTAAAGAAGAAATTTGGTTTTTCTTCCCCCCTTCCTTCTCCCTGCCTCAAAATTCCACCTCAGTCCCTACCACAGCTGCTAGCACTCCTGATGCTGTTGACAAATACTTGGAGACACCTGGAGATGAGAATGAGCATGCCCATTTCCAGAAAGCCAAGGAGAGACTCGAAGCCAAGCATCGTGAAAGGATGTCTCAGGTAAGGGGAGATTTCTTCCTAAACATGAGAGTTTTGTTTGCTGAGTCAGTAAGATGCTTGTGATCCTTCATCTTCTTACTTCCCAAGGCTTAAGCCAGATGCTCTGCTTATTTGCAATGCTGTAAATACACCATTTACTGCTTTTCTGACCCTTACCTAAGAATTCAGCTGCTGGGGACACGAATTTGTGGTTGGGTGGCAGATGTGATCATAAATCACTACAGTTACTTGTGCTGGTAAAAAGGGAAGAAAAGCCTGATAAAAATTGCTCTTATCTTTGTGGAAGAATGTTTGGTTTGTGAGATGATTCTTGTTTCTAAGTGAAGAACTTGTCCATTTTATTAGTTATCTTTGCCACAGCTCAGGGAGATTGCTTGTTATTAGCTTCATTCTCTTTGTGTACGCATACATGGTGAGGCCCTGGGGTAACTTAAGATCGCATACATTCGTCTAATGGTCTTGAGCCTCAGGGTAACATGAAATGCATCTAAAGCCAAAGAAAAGAGGAAAAATAGTTCTTTTGAACTGAATTAAAATCCAGCTGAATCAACCCTTTTCTTTCATTTAACCAGAAAGATTTGTGTAGCCTGAAACCATACAGTTTTTAATCCTATTGAACACTAAGAGATGAGCTATCCACTCTCTGAGAAATAATAGCAATGCCAATAAAAAAAAATTCACAGTTCTGCTCTAATAACAGCAAAGAAAAAATATAAGAGGCTTAAAGGAAAGCCTATGGTGAACATTTTTTTAGGATGGAGCAACCACCAAAATGAATGTAGTTACAATTCAGATGCACTGCATATATCTGCATAGGTATTTTACTATGGCTTTTTGTTGTAACTTTGTTTTCCTGTTGCATTTTCAGTGTTTGTGACACCTTAACCTTTAGCTCTATGCTAACGTGTTAAAGTAAGCCTGAAATGAAGCTCTTAGTGTAAGTCCCACTCTATTGGCATTTTAGCTATGCCTGGCATTTTTCTAACAAATAGGGCAGGGCATCTTACGTGAAGCAGTCATATGGTCAGTGCAAATCACATGCCGAGAATATGACACTTAATAGAAAGGAATATAGTTGCTTCTCATCTGCCTCCACTTGGGAAATGTTGTAGCAGAAGAAAGCTGTCTCCTTAAAGAGAGAAAATAGAACCATAGAGTGGTTTTGGTTGGAAGGGCCCTTAAAGCTCATTCAGTTCCAACCCTCCCGCCATGGGCAGGGACACCTTCCACTAGACCAGGTTGCTCAAAGCCCCATCCAGCCTGGTTTTGGACACTGCCAGGGATGGGGCAGCCACAGCTTCTCTGTGGCACTTTACCCGCATGGTAAAGAGTTTCTTCCTGATAACTGATCTAAATCTCTCTGTTGGTTTGCAGCCATTCCCCCTTGTCCTGTCACCTTTGTAAAAACTCCATCTCCAGCTTTCTTGTAGGCCCCCTTCAGGTACTGGAGAGCTGCTAGAAGGTCTCCCCTGAGCCTTCTGTTCTCCAGGCTGAACAAGCCTAACTCAGCCTTAAAGTGCTGTCATTTTCTTTCCTCTGGACAATTTAAGAACTTCATTGAAGCAACCAGTGGCAAGTGTTGCTGAGTGTGGGTTCAGGCAGTACCCAGCTCAGAGCTGGCCTGAAGCCGCGGGGTGAATCTGGAGGGTGGTGAGTATGGTGAGCCGTGGCTTGCAAGGTAGCTGCTCTCTCAGGGAGCATATCATTCCAGTCCTCTTTGTAACAAGCTTCTGTGTGCCTGTGGCTTGAGAATACGCTGGGAATCAGAAGGACAAAAAAGGCAGGCATCCTGCCTGGCAGAGGAGAGACTAGGCATGCAGAGGATTGGCAGGTAATGCAGTCATCACCCTGTTATTACCTCCTCTTGAAGTAGCCCTTTTTATCAAAGACACTGTTAAGGGCGGGTGGCTTGAAAGCAAAGAACAAGTCAGTGCAAAAGGCAGGTTTCCCTTTAACAGTCTTCAAAATCTCACCACGATTTCAGGTTTGTCACCAAAATCCCAATGTGTCATGGTCCAGAGGAGTAATTAAGGGCGGTATTTGGGTGAACCATGTATTTTATATTTTCTGCAGAGATGGTGGCTTGTGAAAAATAGCTAACCAAGTGCATGGGCACCCAGAAAGTGTCATGCAGAGAGACCACACAGCATCAGTTCTTGAGACTAAGAGAATAAACTGGGAAAAGCACTGAGCCATAGCCTCAGAAAACTCATGAGTAAACACACTGCACATTTTACCACGCACAGAAATGAATGCTGTGGTTCAGGCCTTTGAAGATCACGTTGGAGCAGCCTGTGCTCTGCCCTTGTTAGCACGTTCCCAGCCATCCTTTCTGTCAGTGCTAATGAGCATGCAGCCACGGGGTGAGGTAGGTCAGCTCTCACATCTCACTGCAGTCCTGCTCTTCCAAAAAACAAGTAAAATAACCAACTGTGGCCACTTCAGCGTGATGCTGGGAAGCAGCAGCACGATAGGGACATCAAGAAGGAAAGATCTTTGATCTTTAATTTTCTTATGCTGCTTATGAAATTGCATCTTAAAGTATGTATGTCTTGAAATACACAACCCCTGCAGAGCTCTGTAGAAGAGAGCTTAAGTTTTTAAAAGTTAGTTTTCCCTTCCATGAATAATATTTTGTTCAGTGCCAAACTATCTCTCTTGGTTAACATTTCAAATGTTTTAAAAATACAGGATCTTATGAAGAAGTAGAAAAGCCAACTAGTTTACATTCAGTGTTTCGTCACATGAACTCGTATTTCTGTGTCCCATATCACTGGTGTCCTTTTCCAGCAATTTTTTTAAAAATTGCTTTTTACATTTTCCTTAAAGTCAGGTGGGTTTTCAATATATAACGAAAAATGAATGTGAAGCTCTTCCTTGCTGTGTTAAAAACAGAGAACGGTGCGGAGTAAATTAAATCAGTACGTTTTGCTGTCAGTGTTTTTCTCTAAAAAAAACCCAAACAAACCTAAACTTAACAAGTGGGAGTCAGTATCCAAGTCCTCCAGCTGCACTGCATATTTGGTTTATTTTATTTTTAGCTCAAAGTCCAGTTCTTTCAACCCTGGGAAAAGGGGGATTATGAAGTAGCAACAATGTCCATTTTTCTCCTATTGAGAAGTGAGGAAATGATCAGTGGTTTTAGGAAAATGATCAAGTCAATCTTTAATCTGATAAATGTAATAATCTGAAGTAAATTGGTTTGCTCATGAAATGCAGGTATTTCTTTAATAAAGCAACTAGTTTTAAAACAGTATTTGATTCAATAGACACTTAGCTTTGCAACAGCCAATTAACTAATAAAAAATAAATCGGATGCATTCTAGTTCACATATAAAATGTTGTCACTTAAGAAGCAGGGATGTTTATCATTAAAAAAATAAATTGAAATTAAATATTTTAATCTAAACGTGTCACCAGGACAAATGCAGATACACTGTATATCCTTTTTCTGAGATTTCCCTTTGATTACCATGAAATTCAGACAGCTTGTATTTCTTTTTCTCCTGCATAAAGGTATTTACACAGGCAGGAGAGTCTCTGCTCTTTTTACACAATGACCTGATGCTCTTCTGATTCAGTCTGGTTTAATCCCTTCTGCTCTTATGTGTCCGTCCCGTTAGACTACAGACCGTGAAAGTTTTTCTGCCATTGTAACTACACTGCACCTGGAGCAACAGGGCTCATAAACTTTTCTAGGCAGAGAATTATACTAGCATACAATTTTAAGCTTTCCCCAGGAATTATTAATGCAACTCCAGATAGCAGCAAAGCTTACATTCCCCTGCAAACAAGATGGCCATTCAGCCATGCATGTGTAACCTTTAAATGTACACATCAGAGAATAGCAAACAAGGAAGAAATTATGCTAACTGATTGCAGGATGCTGTGATTCTTGTTTCCTGTTTTGGTGTGATTCCCATTTTACTCTTTCTGGTCTGTTAACTCTTGTACAGCTCCCACACTTAATTGTTGCTGCTAAATAGCCTGGTGGAACCAGGTATTGAACCTTGCTCAGAGGAGCACTATCATGTATTCATTTCTGTCCTCAAACATCTTGTGACTAAAGGAGATGTCTTAAATTTATCTTGTGTACTTATCCTCTGGCTGTTTACAATATTTTAGGAATCGTAGCAAGTACAGTTCTTATTATAGGAATTTAATGATACCTTGTCTCCTAGAATAGTCTTGCTTCTTGGAAGTCCATTTCCAAATCAAGCATCTGTAAATACTACAGTCCCAGCCAGCCTCAACCGGGCTGGTGTTAAATCCAAGAGGTTTTTTTGATCATTGCATGCCACTAGTTCAACATCCCAGAGAGGTCTTAAGCTGATTTTTAGTGTCATTGGCACCATAGAATCATGGAATAGTTGGAGTTGGAAGGGACCTTTAATATCATCTAGTTCCAGCCTCCCTGCCATGAGCAGGGACACTTTCCATGTTGTGCAAAGCCCCATCCAACCTGGTCTTGAACACTGCCAGGGATGAGACTGCCGCAGCTTCTAACACACAATCTAAATCTGCCCTCTATCAGTTTAAAGCCATTCCCCCTTGTTCATGCACTAGTAAAAAAATCTCTCTTCAGATTTCCTGTAGGCCCCTTTTAGGCACTGGCAGCTGCTCTGAGGTCTCCCTGCAGCCTTGTCCTCTACGGGCTCAACAAGCCCAACTCTCTCAGTCTGTTTCCATAGGAGAGGTGTTCTGTGCATCTTTGTGGCCTTCTCTCAACTCGTTCAAGCAGGTCCACATTCTTGTGCTGCATGCCCCAGACCTGAACACAGCAGTGTGGGTGAGGTCTCATGAGAGTGGAGTAGAGGGGGAGAATCACTTCCCTGGACTTCCTGGTCAAGCTTTTTTTTGATGCAGCCCAGGGTATGGCTGGCTTTCTGGGCTGCAAGCACGCACTGCTGTCTCGTATTCTCTTTCTCATCCACAGTACCCTTAGGACCTTCTCCTCAGGGCTGCTCTCAACCCACTCATTACCCAGCCTGTATTTGTGCTTGGGATTGCCCTGACCCAGGGGCAGGGCCTTGCATTTGGCCTTGTTGAACTTGATGAGGTTTGTACAGGCTCACATCTCAAGTCTGTTCAGGTTCCTCTGAATGACGTTCTTCTCTCTGGAGTATATACCACATCACTCAGATTGGTGTCATCCACAGGGTATATGCAATCCCACTGTCCATGTCCCTGACAATTACAGTAAATAATACTGGTCCTTGCATTCCCCAGATCCCACCATCTCTATTACTGTTTGCAGGAGGGCTCTTTCCTTCCTTAAAATTCTCAGGCTAGTAGGAGCACCCCTCTCAGTTACAGTCAGGGCTCTTTGGAGAGGTTTAATGATGCTATTGCCAGAAAAAAGGGGCAAGACTTAAGTGTGGAACAGGAGCCCTTGACAAATGCAAGCATCTTATTGCCATGACTTTGACCTTCTACTAAGCAAACCTTCAGGCAAGCTCCTCTGCTGGTCTGATTGCTGTAACCCAAGTGTCTGTCATAAATTCTTCTCTTGCTTCTGTGGGAGTAAATTCTGCTGTTTTCAATATAATGAGATTTGTATACTTAGCATCTCTCTTAATAATGAATGACATTTTTCATGCTTCCTTTTTCCCCTCTTGCTGTCCTCTATAGCCCAATTTCAAAAGGATGTCTGCCAGACAGTAAGTCTTGAGTTCTGAATAGGTTTGACTTTGAAATGGCTTGCTTCTTAAATCTCAACCAGAAGTTGTCATTTTCCCCACGCAAATCCGCCAAGCCTTGAAGAGCCATAAATCTGTATGGCTTGATAGGTCTGTGCTGTCAATGAAGGAGAATAGGTTTATAAGTGCATAGAGGCAAAGTTCAGCCTCTTTTTGCACGTGCATATCTGGGGATTTTTTTTCACCCTTCTTGCTCTTTGTATTCCTAGAGTGCTATGGCGTATTTCTTAGTCACTCAGAATTCTTTAAAGCTATGACCTTCAGCGAGGGCAGAAGTTTTCCCTGGGTGGTAGCATGGCTGCCCATCGATAACTGTAGGGAAGCTGTATGTTCAGTTACTTAGTATAGCAGAGATGCTTTCAACTATTTTAAGTCAGTTGCAAAAATCAGCACTCAAAGCACATCAGTCTTTACGCTGGATATTGTTTCTGCAAACAGCCATGTTGCCATGTGTTTTTCACAAGCCATTCATTCTCATTGCACCAGAGCTGAACTCCGAAGCCCATAATTTACATCCCTCCCAACTAGCTGCGTATGCTGTCAGTTTATCATCTTGCCTTCCATGCTTTAAAAGGTTTAGAGAAATAAAATGAGCAGAGACACCTGATCTACCCAAAGGTCTCCTTATCACATTACCCACAGTACTTGTTTTCATAGTATGGATTAGCGGAGGGTTAGTTTAGGGGATAAAGACGGCAGAGGAACTGTTGTTCTGAAAACCCATCAACTGAGTGAAAAAGAGTGTTAGGCAGTTGTCAGAGATGTGATTTGAAGACGTGAAAGGAGAAGAGGGAGAAGAAAACCATAAAGTTGCTAACGTAGGCCAATACTTCTGTCACTGTAGTTTATTACTTGAATTAATGCTATAATTTCTGGGTCTTCTTTATTGTTCACATCTTGGCACCAGTAACATGTCAACTGGCTAGAAAGGTGCTGTCTGTATACATGAATTTTCTCAGCCACCGCAGTCATATTGCCTAAGCATATCTATAAAGAGGTGAATACCTAACTTAATATCATCACTTATGCTTAGAGTGCTGCTGTGTATTTAATAAACTTTTTCCAGAACACAGCCAGGTCTCTGGATTACGTCAGTTCATGTCCTCTAGTATTGCTTTGTCAGGGAAGCGGTGAAATCTCCTGTGCCAGAGTACTGGGAAAGTAACTGGTGGTAGGGCGAACTGTAACTTCGGTGTGCTGTACGTCATGTTCTCTGTCCTCACCTCAGCTGCTTGCTACAACCCCTTGCAAATGAATTTTCATGTCCCCTTGTAAACTTTGGTTTCCTAGCTCCTCAGATCTTGGCTGCAATTTGCACATCAATGTGTATTTGGCTGATGAAAAGATAATATAAATTGAAGAGGTAGTTCTAGGCTGCCAGTTTATACAGGTTGCAGTGCGATTCTTGGGACTTCAGTTTCAATTTATAAATTCCCAGTAAAAGACTGATGTCAAAACTTGACTTTAGGTCTTTGTGCTCGCAACTTCTGTCTAACCATTCCCCTCCTGGAGACCAGAAGCAGGCAAAACAATTTCTCACTTTAAACTTCAGCATCACATTAGCTTCCCAAAATATGTGTCTCCACTCTCTTAGGCTGTTATTGAGGCCAGAATCTCTTATGGATAAATAATTTCACTGACATTGAGTTGATCTTTTTTTACTATAACTGATCTATTGCTGTCTTGAAGTACATGCCGGGGTCAAGAGAAAGATGAAAACTTGACAACAAAATCCCATACGTTGAGTCAGTCTTGAGTGTAGGTGTCTGCTGGTTAATCTACATAGGACTGAGAGGGGATTATATTTTAAGGACTGGGACTTGTAAAAGTCTTCTTTGAGCCCAGGCTTGGTTGGTTGTTTTCCAAGGCACAGGCTCAAGCAGATACCCTGAGGCACATCAGTCCTCTCCAGTCTGTCCCTCAACGAACCTGATCAGCAGTATGCAGTATGTGGGAAAACTGGAGAGACCAAGACAGGAGACAAGTGGTGGAGGCTCAACTTGCACGCATGAGAGACAGCAAGTCTAACTTGCCCTGCCTCTCATATTAGTCTTGGTAGAATTTCAGTCATGCATGCAGACTGAGCTTTTCCAGAATTCACTTTAGAAAGTGTATATTTGACTGTTTCTAGTGAACAGTATGAAGGTGTGGGTTTTGTGTCAAAGAAAGAAAATGCACATTCTGAGTTATTGCTTCTATATTTCTGTCATCTCCTGACATTGTGCTAATCCTGCAAATAAACAAGTCACTTGTGTACACTGCATTTGGTGAGAGCAGTTTTTCCTTCATAAAATGTGTTATCTGAGGAGATTGCTGTTTAGGTGTGAAATGAGTAAAGTCCCTAAGAAAGACCAGAGAAAGTTTCAAATGTTATGAACAGCAAGTTAAGAATATCTCATTCCCTTGCTACTGAAATACTTCCCTATATTACTGGAGGATGTGGCCTCTTGCACTGCTGAAAGGAATGGTACTGAAAGTTCTCCCACATCATTTTTCTGTCGGTGTTGTACCTGAGATATAAATACATTCAGTTCCTGAAATGTGGGGCACCTGTTTCTGGACAGACTAGCACAAACTGTATGTAATTCTTGATCTGTCCTACTCAAAGGCCAGCAATGTGGTCTGAATAAACCTAAGCATTTTTGTGGTACCAAAACCACGTCTGTTAGAATGAGTTGATATGTGCTCATTTTTACCAAGGATGTACAGTAGATGTGTATGTGGTTTCCTTTCAGTCTGAGATGAAAAGGGGTTTATGTATGCATCAATAGTTACTTCCATTTCCCTCGCTTGAGGAGTGGCTGTTTCACTTTGGAGTTGTGAGAGCTTGGCCCGATGTTCAGACACAGAAGGTGCCATCTTTATTTAGTTTAATGAAAGGCTCATACCTTTGTTAAACGTTGTAGCCACTTTTTCTAGAGATAAAAGGAGGAGAGGAATATAAAAAGATGACTGTTGAGTTGCTGTGCTTTGCTGTTGCTAAGCCCTGAGACAAGAGAGGAAAATGGGAAAGTCACACTTCTTGTTTTGTTTGTTAGGTCATGAGAGAATGGGAAGAGGCAGAACGCCAAGCTAAGAACTTGCCAAAGGCTGACAAGAAAGCTGTTATCCAGGTAAAGGAAAATGCACCACAACCTTATCAGCTGGGACCACAGTTAAAATACAGGTGGTGCTGGGTGTGATACAACTTTAAAACCTATTTCTATGGGGATTTAATGTTATTCTCTGCTCTTGCCGTTGCTATTTTTGTTTCCAGCTGCTAGTGGCTGCTGGGTGCCTTTCACTTTGCAGCCAGTCCCTGGAACAGCAGTGCAGGGCATAGCTTAACTGCACGAAGGGGTAAATTTCTCTTGAATTCAGAGTTGCTTTCAGTGAGAACTGAAAACTCGGTTCCCATGGGCCCCTTTTAGAATTTAGTCCATGACAAACTCTTATAAGCTGCAGGACTTAAGCAGAGATGGAAAATGTAATTTAAGGAAGGAATCACCTCAATTTTATCTGAAAGAAGCCCTCAGTCAAGAGTACTTTATCCAAAATTATGCTATAAATCAAAAATTCTGACAAGCCAGAAACCCCTTGAATCTCACAGTACCTATGTTACTCAGTACTGCTGGAACAATTTCAATGCAAAACTGTAAGAAGTGGAATTCAGAACCAGATTGCTTCACACATTAGATCCCACAGCTTTGCTCTCTGTGCATTTTACCCAGTCAGTCTTTTCCTTTATTGGAATAAGTTTCGACTCAATTTTTCTTTTCTTTCTTGTAGCCAAACTCCACCCTCCTCTATGCATAATTCTCTAGTGCTGAATCACTGTCTTGGAGGTGGGGGTCAAATGAAGGATTCACTGGTGGTTGTGCTGAACATGTCAGGATTATTTTAGTAGAGTAATAAAATATGACCAGGTGTTAAGAAATAGAGGGCATTAGCAGTTCCCCCTGAAACCAGTAAAAAGTGCATTCAGTGGAGTTCCTGGGAGCCAAGCTAGGCTGACATGGTGAAAGATTTTAGTGATTTGCAGATGGAGGTGTTCCCGCCCGTGCTTCTCTCCTGATGCCTTCTCTGTTCCTGTTGTGATGGATGGTTTTTTCAGCATTTCCAGGAGAAAGTGGAATCACTGGAACAAGAAGCAGCAAACGAAAGACAGCAGCTGGTGGAGACTCATATGGCACGGGTGGAAGCCATGCTGAATGACCGTCGCCGCATTGCTCTGGAGAACTATATCACAGCCCTGCAGACTGTCCCACCCAGAGTAAGTGCAATACCACATTGCTGCGTCAGCTGTGTCAAAATCCCTGTAGTCGTCCTGAGGAAAAATAAGCTGTGGAGCAGTGAGTTCATGTTCCCCATGCAAAAGTTACTACAGCAGTCAGCTAGTTTGAAAGTTCAGACTGTGTTCATAAATGTAGGCACAAGCACACACACCCCTGCATGCCTATAGATAGATAGGTACATCCATAAATACACTGAAGCAGATAACGTCGAAGTGATTTGGTTGTCAGAAATTGTAGCTGTTCACAGATCCTGCAGAAGGATGATGAAGCATCCCGCTAGGTGATGCACAAGTAGGATACTTCATGTCAAGATGGAGCTTATGGGTGAGAGTGGTTGTGATTTTCTGTTTTGTTTGTTGAACTGTTGAAATGTGTGTGATGAACAATCTTTTGAGGATTGTTGGATGGCATGAAGATAGCACAGTCACAATTCAGGATTGTCTGTGTTGGATGCAGTAATGGCTATTGCTTCATGTAAACACCAAGTTGAGAATGCGGATTGAGTAGAATCTCCATTGAGTAGTGTCTCCATATCTGTAATGTTCGTATTCAATACCAGAATAACTGATCTGTGACCTCCAGAAGAGAATCCGCACAAATACGTGGAAAGACAAGTCAAATGTTTATATACCTCTTGCCTCTTGAGTACTTCCTAGGTAGAAAAAATACCATGTTACTAAAAGGCTTTGGTGTCAGCAGTGTAAGATGTAGCCGTTGGATCCTGAATTTGTCCTCACAGGGAGTTACTTCAATATGGCTAATCTGATAAATTGTATGTTTTAAATGAATTTCCTTCTGCAGAGAAACCTGCATATTTAGTGAGCATGGAAGAGTGATCATCACCTTGGTTCTTTGTCATCATCGAACTCCTTTCTCCACCCCATAGTGCAAAACTCTAGGGTTTGCTGTGTGTGCCAAATGAAAGAAAAATCTTTTACTTAGGTGTAAATGCCATGGGGAGACTTCAGAGTAGTTGTGTTAAGAGGTAATCTGTATTTTGCAACACAATAATTTGTGGAAAACTAAGCTAGTCTATTAAGTTGTTAGAGGAGGATGTTTGCTCTGAGTGCAAGATACATATTGTAAACTCTTGCTGTGGGGAGGGTGGTGAAGGGCTTGGATTTACTAGCAGACAGAGTTACAGGCTGGGGTACAGCTTCCTTCAGGAAACTGGAGCCTGTGGCTCAGAACTGAGAGTGAGACGAGATGAGTGCATAGACTGACTGCAGGTCGTGTTTGCTCTCTTGCAGTGTGGTTTTGGGTAGTTCAGCTGAGGTAAGATTTCACATTTGGCTTTAGCCACCAGCTGTTGCTGTGACATTGAGCCTTATGCAAATGTAATCCTGACTGAAATGTATCCTTAGCAAAGTTGTGTGCGCTGACAGCTTGGTTCTACAGGTATCTGAGGTTGTGAAAAGTGAAGATGGGAACTGCATATAACAGCAGAAGCATGGTGGTAACATCCCCTGGTGTTGCTACCAAATCGGGACGCATCTCAAGACTAATGAGGGTGAAAAGTTTAAATAATGTCTTTAAGTGGTTCTTTTGCTAGTTGTGTGGATGGTATGTCCTTGCCTCAGCATTTTTTGGTTGTGTGGTCTGTAGTTACTGACAGTGCAGGCATGTGCCTCTGAACTGCTGGTCAGATGTGTGCCAAAGCACAGGAAAAACAACTGACCTTGAATGCAGCAGGAGGATTTGTCTGAATTTATTGTGGGGCAGAGGGTGAAACCTGAACAGTGATCAGTGATAACTGAACAGCCTAGTGAATGAATCCACTCTACTGACTGCTTTGCAGGATATGGAGCCAGAAATGCAAATACACTGTGAATCCAAAATTTGGCTGGTTAGACAAAGTGGGGAGTAATGAAAAATTCAGCTCTGATATTCTAGCTGATAGTCTCTCTGACAGTTCCCTAGTAAACTGAAAGTACATCTGATGCAATGGTGTTGTCTTTGGAAGAGGAAGTCATAACTTATTGGTGACTTTTTAAGTAATCTTACAAAAGGGAGGCTTTTCTGGAGTTCCCCCCAAATCTTTTTAAAAGCCTGCTTCAAATTACATGTTTTGCTAGTAGTGTGTTTACTACAGAACTAGATTCTGCGTATTTAAAGCCATCAAGTCTCTTCCTCAGACATTGTAAGGACAGTATTTGGGTTTAAATTGAAAAATAAGTTAGACTTTTTTACTGAAGTGAATGTCTTCTTCACACAGCTAGAGAGTGTATCTGTATACACCCTAAGTCTGGTGTATATAGATGCATATGTAGATGTGTGTTTGTGTGCAAAAAGTATTTTCCATGTGCCGTTTAATCGCTTGGACATACTGCCTTGTACTTGGATCTGAATATTTCCCAAGGTTTTTTGGATTTCTGGCAGGCCACTTGAAGCAGCATGATTTCATTTTACTCTTGGATGTCTAGTAATCCATGACCAGTCTTTGCCTGCAGATCAGTTATCTTAGTAGTACAGTGAGTCTGGCACTCCTGGTGTGATCAAACTGATCATGGATGTGATGCACGGTTTTCTGTGAGTCCTGACATCCTGATCTGCTGGGAATGCTGTGTTCTGCATATATACAGATTATGTGGTACTTCTGTTCAAAGGGCGGGCTCTTCAGGGGAGCTGAAGGGAGACCTCCTCTGCCTCAGAAGGTCCTGAGCTATGGACAGGGAGGCTGTCTGTGTGAGAAGTAGTATCATCATTTACTTGCTCCTTTGGATGAGGCTTTCCTTGTAGGATATCAAGGTATAGAACTAGGAGAACCTTTGCTCTGAGTCAGTAGGGTAGTCATTATGTTCTTATGCACACCTAGAAAACCAGCTGTTTTCAATGCCATCCTACCTGAAACTACAGAAGTCTGGGAATCCTTTTGGAATAGCTTATGTATCAGACCAAAACCTTCCACTGCAGGTTTTTGTCAGATGTTAAGCAGATGACTGCCCAATGCTGGTGTTGAAGGCATGTCTCAGAGTACCACTCTGGGCAGCAAGGAAGACAAGGAGGATGCAGAGAAGAAATTCTGTAGCTCCAGAGTCTACTAGGACATAAATTTGAGCACAACCAAATATTTGTACTGTTGTTCTGTTCTCAGAGCACTCTCATGTGGGTTGCCCAGAAAACTCACATTTGGTCCTCATCCCTGGTTCCTGATGCAGCTTAGTGTTGCTGCACTGTGTTGCCTTTGAAAATGGGGTGCAGCTGTTCACTATCCAGCGTCAAAATACTGCATTGTTTCATGCTGCTCGATGGTCTTACTACAGAAAAGGAGGATTAGTGGCAGCTGGAACCAATATGCCTGTAGTTTTTAAAAGAGTTGGGAATTTTCCCCTTCATTTTTCAAGTTAAATAGAGGACTTCAGATCCATCATTCTCTGTGAGTGGATTGATTCTCTAATTTGCTGCTATTCCCCTTTCACGTGCGTGTCAGATTTTGTTGGATGTATGTCTCCCTGTTTAATCTTTGTTGGTAAGAGAGGCACATTCTCTGAGGGAAGCCGGTGGCAGGGGGAAAGAGAAGCAGAAAAGAAATCTAACTCCTAGCAGTGAAATAAAGGGTTTCAGAGCAAGGAAACATACAGGAAAACTCTGAAAGGTAATTAATTAACCTACTTACTTTGCACATAGATCAAAGAGAGCCTGTATCATTAAAATCACTTTAAAAAGCTTCTCTTCTAATTTGGCACTATTTTACTAAAATAACTAAACTACATTTCAGTAATTTACGTTACCAAAATGTAATTTATTGCTGAACAGAGCAGGATCATTAAGGTCAACCTTAGCATGTGCATCAGTCAGTTTGCATTTTTTGTTGCAGTCTTTTTTCCCCTGTTGTTGCTGTCTTCAGAACTCATTCTGGTACCTTTTGTGTTATGGGAGCAGTGTTTGTTCATATGAAGAGAGCACAGTGGAGGCTGAAACTAGTCCAGTTTGGCTGTTTGGCCATGAAAGAGGAATCTGCAGAGGGGCCCTTAGTGCCTCTGTGTTTGGGGAGCTTGAAACTTTTCCTGAGTCCAGCGAGGTTGCTGTGGAAATATGTAATTGGAGGCAGGCCAAAATGTTGCTGCTGATCTAGTGATAAAAATCCTCCTGTGCAGTAGGAAAGAGCAGTCCAGCTCTAATACTCCACCCTCTAGCTCTGCTTCTCCAAACCCATAAACTTACAGCTGTGGAATTTCTCACATACACTTAATTTTGTAGGTTTTTGTAAAATAGCATGGATTTCAGTTCTGCTTTTAAACCGCGTCAGACTTCAAGAAACATGGCCATCTAACTCTGTTTTCCAGCAGCTTCTGAGGCTTTTAGGTGAATAAAATCAGAGTGCCATGTTTTTCCCAGTCTGTGGGCCCAAGCAGATGGTATGGTCATACACCTAGGCTTGCCAATAGTTTTTATGTACAAGCGAATTGAAGACAGAAGAGATGATTTCAAAGCTGTATTAAATCCCACAGAACTCTGGCAGGTTCATTGTATTTAAAATTCAAAGGTTTAAAAGAAAGCAGGAACAAAATTTGTCTGTTATTTGTCCAAGTTGAGTAAGTTGAAATCCTGGAAAGCAAATAATGGCATTGAATCAAATACTGTTTTAATTCTATTCTGCCCCAAGAAAAGGCAAAGGGGAGTTTTGAGTACCCCTACAGCCATGTGTTTGTCTTGTGTGGGGTAACACCTTTTCTCACAAATTAGCAAAAATTGCAGAAGGCATCTGTAACTCCACATGAAAGATAGCTGGATGGGGGTTTGGTTTTGTCTCACCCATGAGAAAAAGTCGTGCATTCATCCTAGTTAGTCTTTCTTGAATGTTCCTAAAATGTTTGACACAGGAGTAGTAGTTCATGACCTGCAAGTTAATATCGCAGCAGATAAAATATATACCTAATACAGTAGACAAGGTATTCCTAATAAATGTATGAAAAGGAGCAATTGTTGCACATTACAAGAGCAGCAATCATAAAGGGCCAGTGATTGATTTTTCTCTAAAGGCAAGATTAAATGGCACAATACAGCATTGTGAAACTTTCCCATTTAGAGAGAATTTTGAGCAAAATGACAAGCCAGCTCAGAATTTCCCATGGAAATTCCCTGGCACAGAGCTGGGAAGTTGTATTTTAAATACACCAAAGTGTTTTAATATGATTTTTGTGTTGTTTCTCTGAAATAAGTATTTTGGATTTCCATGAGGAGAGTGTAAGTTAGATTTGTAGCAATCCAAACTACATTTGATGTTTCCATTTTCCGAGCCCAATGAAATTGCACTTTCATCACTCTCTCAATCTGAAACAGTAGACTAGGATCATAGTAGGGTTCAGGGAGGGGGAATGACAGACACACTATATATGCATGCATATATATTGATATTTTTATTTATATGTTGTTTATAATACTTGATTGTTGTGGTTTAAGCCATAAATCAGCCACGCAGTTTGTTCATACACTCCCCCCTTTTTCTTCCCTCTGCTACTGGAGGGATGGGGAAGAGAATCAAAAGAATGCAACTCCCACAGGTTAAGAACAGTTTAATAACTAAGGTATAACACAAACCACTGCTGCTACCACCAATAATAATAATGACAAGAGAAATAC
>JAOEHY010032564.1:0-26047 GCA_025447955.1 Psilopsiagon aurifrons | reverse complement strand
GTGCCATGGGTCAGTGGTGGCCTTGGCAGTGCTGGGAACGGTTGGACTGGAGGAGCTGAAAGGGCTTTTCCAACCCAGTTGGTTCTATGATTTCAAGCCCACTGGATCTCTTCTTCATAGCTGGATCAAAGTATTTGAAAACTTCATTAATAAAACAGCGTAACTGTTGTTTTCCAAGGGCTATAAATTCAGCCATGTAAAAGTTAGCATTTTGTGGAGATTTTAAGTGCAGTTGGAGACAAAACAAGACTGCAGGATTCTGATTCACCGGTGCGTTACTTGTCTGCTGCTGTGAGTCCTGGAAATCCTTTGGTCAAAGCAGCTTTCCAAAAGGTTTCCACAACAGCCTCCATGTCCTGACATCAACTTTGTCAAGGAAAAGAAAAAGAAGGGGTTGGTTTTTTTTCCTAAATATGACTTGCAATAGAAGTGTGGATGTATTTCAGCCAAGTATAAGATATGGCCAAGGTATCTGCCTTTTATTTATTAGTAAAAATAAACGTGGAGTGTGGACAAAACAGATGGAATATGGTGTTTTCTTTGAAAAAAAACCCCAAAACTAAGTAAAAAATCTGTATGGCACTGAGCCCCCTGAACCCTGGCACATGGATTCTGTTCCATTGATTGCTTTTGATTGCTTTTGTCCACAGAGTGTTAGTGTTTTGTTTACTATGTCGATAAGGGGGAAAAAAGCTCATTTTCGGAGAGAGCTTTTTCTTTCCTACAGTATCTTCCAGGGGAACAAAAACGCTCTTTGTTTTCCATCCACGTGCCGTCCTCCCTTTGCCTACCATTTGCTGCTTTCATCCCTGCTTGTAAAAGGCTCTTGTAAAAGGGCCAACCTCCTAAACAACCTCTGCCCATTCATTTCCTATGGGCTCAGGTGTTTGACTTTCTGGAAAGACCAGCTCACAGCTCTGCCATACAAACCACCATCAAATCCTAGATGTGCTTCACCCTTATAATATCCCACGGATATTTATGTATCTGCCAAAGTGTGTGCATCAGCTGTATTCATTAACTTTGCCATTAATTGCCAGACACAGCATTATGATCACAGAGACAAGGCTCACAGAGTGCCATTTTCTGGTTTTATGCTGGGGACAGCACTGGGCTCAGGTGATGCACTGTCAGGCAAGGACTCAGAACAACCCTCCCACTGTCAACCAGATGCAGGCACAGGTTTGCAAGCACCTCTAAGCAGATCTTTGGCTGATTGGCAAGCTCCCATCACTGGGAGAGTGTGACATAGAAATCAAACACAACCATCCACCTTGTCTTGACTTCAAAGCAATTAAATTACTCAGTGCACCTAGCACAGTTGTTGATATTTGCAAGAGTCATGTAGGGATTTTCCTGGAAAGGACGGATCAGCAAATGTTTTGGCTTCTTATTTACATCCAGTCAAAAAAAGGAGGCCCTAAATGTGGGTGATTGTGATTATAACATGGGCTGAACATTGGTCACACTCTGAAATGAACAGAACCCAATGCATTGGGATGGCAACAGGCCAGTCCATGGAAAGAAAACAGATGCACCCAGGCTGTGAAATTTGGAGCAATGTTTCGGCCAGCCTTGTGGCTGCAGTGTGAAGAGTCAGGCTGGTAGATGTTGAGCTTGGACCGACAGGAGCAGGATCCTTTCCCTCCAAACAAGCAGAGTGGGACTTGGGGATCCCTCACTAAGGGTATTGTGCCATGCCTTGAACTCACAGAACAGACAAATGATGTGTGTGTGTATGTGCACACATACAGCAGTAAATACATGTGATTGGTAGCTCAATTCCAACATAGCATCTGTGTTCTCTTTCACCAGTGTGCCTGATCGACTATTTTTTTAGCATTAGCAGCAAGCTCCTCTGCTCCAAAGCAAGGGATTTCTCTTGGACCACGTTCATAGTCCTCCTGTCTGCCCTGTAGCCTCCTTGCTGAGCATGGAAAACAGAGGGTTTCAATCTATTCATCTGGTTCTGTTTTGAATGCTAAATTCAACGTTGTTATTAACCAGCCTCTAGCAATTCACAGTCCTAAAACACATCAAAGCAGATAATGGTAATGGTTTTACAGGCCCACGGTCATATTCCGAGGCTTGAAGTTAATCATTTTGCTTGAATAAGGACTTCACAAATGTTAAAGCATTTGGTTAAGAGCTGCAGACACAGAACCAAAGAATACAATGTCCCTACATACCACTGGTTCTCTTGAAGACAAAATGGAAATTGTTGCTTCATTCTTTTCTCTTCCTATGGAAACGTCTGTGGTTTCGTGAGGTTTATAGCATTAAAAATTACCCTCCAAGGCAAAAATTACAGAACCAACTGCAAGCGGCTCCTTTTCTAGTCAATGAGTTTCTATTTGAACAGCGAGGTCATACAAGTTAAGACAGTGGAATAAGAAAGCAATATTCTAGTATTGACAAATCAGGAAGAAGTATGAGCACTTATAAAGCCTCAGCCCCTTAGGACTGCACAGTTATGCCTGAGTTTCTAAATATGCTGTGCTTCAACACAAGTCATGTGCAGGTAATTGTAACAGATTTACACTGTCGGCTGAATTTTGCACTTGTGCGAGGTAGCACCTCAGGTATCATTTCGTTTTCCTAAGTTGCATTCAATATGAGTTATGGAAAAAGCAAATGCAAGGCTCTGGCTGCATTCACACACAAAGAATGTGACTGTGCTAGTGCTGTTCTTCTTTCAGTTTGCTTTGTCTTAAAGGAGGACCAGGAGTAGTTTTTCCCACTGCAGTAAGTGCTGGAGGGATTGGAGGAAAGAATCAATGAACAGAAACCAAAGGGAGTTTGTAAACCACCAACTAACAGAATGTGCCTGAGGAATTTTAGCACTCATGTGACACGTGCTTGTATACCAAAGCTTAGATTTGCCCTTCTCTCTCTGAATTTATTTTAGGAGACATTGACCACATTTCAGCGTTGATGTAAGCATTTGCAACCCCTGCAACTGCCAGCTTGAACTATTTAGGACCTCTATACCAAACAGCTAAATCCTTGGAGTTCATCCTCTACTACTTCTTCAGTAAGAAATCTCCAGCCCCCTTCTTCCTCTACCCTTTCAACCTCCAATGGTCTCTTCAGCCTCATCATAGACTAAAACCAAACTTTAGCCAACTAATAATCAACTTCTTCCAGACACTGATTTTATTTATTCAATGTCCTTTGATTTATAATGCCATTCACTGTCCTTATAATTCCTTATAATGCCTCATCTCAGTCCTATTCATCCTTCACCGATGGCTTGCTAGACACTTGTTTATTCATCTCCTCCAAGAAATGCTTTACCTAATGGAGAGTTGCCATTCTCCATTTATTAAAGGAGTGAAGGAGCCCGTTTCTCTTTGTCAGCTGCATGCACATGTAAACACATACATATGTTTCCATGACTCACTACAGGTTTCCCTAATCATGGAAGTTTCTCTGCCTTGATGTCAGGAAAAATCTGTGTTCTCACATTACCCATATCAAAGTCACCTCTGAGTCTACCACTAGTAACACAAACTAGAACTGATTCTTCTGTTTCCTCCTGATTTTTATTTCCTGTCTCTCCTAACCAAGGCAAGAAAGAGTATATGGGAACAAAATACACTCAGGCAAAAGAAAATTCAGCCTGAAGAGACAAGCTTGGTCAAATGTCTCTCTGAAGACCACCAGAGATTATAAAGCACAAATGAACTCAAAAGAAAAGACACAGTCATGCTTCACAGAACGCTGATCTACCAGTACTTTTCTACTGCTGTTGCTGCTGCTGGCTCTCTCATCCCTTTGCACTCTTTACATGCTAGATGTTCCTAGAATATACTTCCAGCAGTGTAGTTTGTTAGCTCCTGAAAAGCATTTTGCCCTCTTACTCAAGGTAAATTCCAGAATAAATTCCTCTGGATCTGCCAGTAAAATGTGTGCTGAAGTTCAGACCTGAGCTTCAGATCACTGTAAAACAGGCTTGGAGCATAGTTGTATGAACCATAGTTTGAGAGGGTTAAAAATCACATTTGTTTTTAAGGCTTGATTCAACTTTAGTTAAAAAATGAAATCTTTCTTTCTTCTGCATGGATCTGTTACTGAAGAAGGAGAATATCAGAGGAAAAAAGACAGCCTCTTGGTATATTGTAAGCCAGTTTGCTTCTGCTCTGGGTGGTTGCTCTAAGATGTCTCAGTATCACTATAATTAACAGTGCTACACAACACAGGTTAGAAAGACATGTTGTAAATAACAGGGGTATCCCTCCAATGCCTCTAACCTGTTAGGCAGCATGTTCAGCATCTGCATTGGCATCACAAGGCCTTTTGCAATGGTATTGTCCAGACGACATCAACATAGGGCTTGCTGCTGACTCCAAGGATAGGGAACTGTATTTCAGACACCTCAGAATTTTGCTTTCTAAGCAACATTTTGTCTCTCAGCTTCAAAAGTGGTTTTAATTTCTTTACAACTGTTGCATTCTTCCTACCTTGCTCAGTAGAATGACTAAAATAATTACCTGGTTTTACATAACTAATGCCCCTGAATACAAGGGGAAATGACATGAAAGCTGAGAGGTCTTTTGCATTAGATCAAAACCTGTTAGGGACAGTTTCTTTTGGAGCATAATTGCAATCAGCCAACTTTGTGACTTAAAGGCAGGGGAGACTTGAGAAATAAAAGGAATATAAATAAGAGAGGGCAACAGCCCTCTTTAAAGTTTGCATCCCACTTTGCAGTTCTATGTGTTTCCTTGACACAAACAGCCTCGGTTTATAACTTTCTAGCAGACATACAGATAGTCAGGTTTTCTGTCCATAAGGTGAAAAAAAACCCTAAAGAGCAATGAAGGTCTAAGGAAATACAAAAAATAACATGGAGCTACACCAGTCAGTCATGAGACCAGCAACAGTGCTGAGAGTTGTACAGAAAGAGCAAGAAACAGGTCCTTGAGAAGATGCAAATGTAAGGTATCAGACTTCTTTGCCTGGAAGGACATAATGCCCTTGCAAAACCCCTGTGTGTTTGGTACTGGCTTTCAAGCAGCTTCCTCCTTGCATTTGGCTTAAAATCAGATTTCTTTTTCAAGACTGTTTTGGAACCCAGCAGATGTCTGTGAAGTATTAAAGATATGAATCCTTTTGTATAGGCAGCTTTAATGAAAAAAGAAGCTACACAAAAGCACACCTAGGGTATGCTCCAGCAAGCAATACTTACCCATTTTCATCAGATACCTTGATTACAGAAGTAAATCATAGAATCACAGAATGGTTTGGGTTGGGTTGGAAACTAAGATCATCCAGTTCCAACCCCCCTGCCGTGGGTAGGGACACCTCACACCAGACCATGTCACCCACGCCCCGTCCAACCTGGCCTTGAACACTGCCAGGGATGGGACAGACACAGCTTCTCTGGGCACCCTGTGCCAGCGCCTCAGCACCCTCACAGGGAAGAACTTCTTCCTTACATCCAACCTGAACTTCCCCTGTTTCAGTTTGAACCCATCACCCCTTGTCCTGCCACTATAGTCGCTGATGAAGAGTCCCTATATAAACAAACACAGGACAAACCAAGTTTCCCGGTCTTAACACCACTCTTTTTAGCAACTGGGATGATTCAAGGGGATGACCTGGGAGGGATTTCCTGTTCAGCAAGGTATGTTTTCTGCCAGAAGAAGAGTTCTCTTTCTTCCTATTTGAAAAGCTGCCCAAGGTCACTAAAATATAAACGAGTACACTTGTATTTTCCTGCAGGTTGCTCCTGTTTGAATGGAGAATGCTAAGGAAGACACAACTGAAAAACGGACCTAGGTTTGTTCAAAACCTGGACAGATTTACAAATGTTGATATAAATGAGGTTTATTTTAAAGGCTGTAGCAAAGCAAGAGGACACGGGGGAGTCTGGAGGCTCAGTTTCAGTGTGAGGTTCTGCATAGTTGAATGTGCAGTTTATGCTACTGCAACATGCTGATACAGTGATGCATTTCTTTAACAGAAAAATACAAGTGAGTTACCATTTGCTCTACCAGCCAGAAGCAGTTCTATTCCACCTCTCATTTTAACTTTGTCAGCTGCTGCATCCTGGTTTTAAAACACATCCCTGCCTTCCCAGTCTGCCTTGCCTATGTTGCTTTAAAACCTGTTCCTCAGAAATCATCTGCCAGGTTTTAAATGTTACTATGACTTGCATGGCCCTAAGAACGCTGCCTATTTATTTGTCATAACTTTGACAGGCCTGGGGCAAAATACTAGTGTTATCTCACAAGAAGAATGGACTTTATTTTTTTTCTGAAAGATAAATAATTTCCAGGAATTTTGGATTCAAAAGGAAGAAAGCTATATGAGTTATTGCTTGTGTTAATAATGCTCAATTACTTCCCACACACAGAGTGCCATTATCAATTTGCTACCTACCCAGCATGAAAGTCGTGGCTTTCACTGCATAGAATTAAGTAGTCCTACTTTGAACGTACATAAACCTTTATGAAATCAGAGAGGAACTGTGATGACCTCCAATTGCACATCTCGGATAGAGATTGCTATAGCTCAAATCTCTGATTTTTATCTACCTTGCGTAAAAGAAAGTTCATGATTCTGGCACATTTATTCCCATTGCAAGGGCCTGACTGCATGCATTGCTCTACTGTAGGAGACAAAGGCATGGTCCTGATTGAAGGCCAGATGCTGCAATGAACATCTGATTACAGGAGATTTCCACTAAGTCTGCAGGAGCATGGTTATAAATAAGTTGTGCTCAGAGATAAGTCAAGCACACAGATTTTGCCCCATCAGGCATAAAAAGAAGTCTTGGTCTGCTTTATGTTCTCCATCTTTGTTTGGATGACTCACTTGTCAGTCCAATACAGGCAGCAAGCAATTCACTGCACTTTTTCTTCTGCTCTTATTCCTGCCAGTCCTAATAAAAGAGGGCTATGTTTCACTTTCTTTGGCTCACTACTGAAACACATATATTCACTGCTGTCTCAGGGTTGATGAACAGGTGTATTCTTACATCTTCATTTAGTTTTCAGTGGATCACTTGTGTGCTTCTGAGTTTAGTCTCTCACATCCACTCCTTCACGTCATTCAGATTTCCTCTGTGCTGTCAGGATTGCAGTACCAGATTAATTACTGCATATGAGTTTGCTTTGCTTGCAAGTCATGAGTTGGGGGAGCTACGATGCAGAAAGAATGCATTGTTATAGCTCTGTAGGGCAGACACGACACCTCTTTTTATTAGATCAAATGATACAATTAGGAAAAAGGGACACATTTCCATGCACAAAAATGCAAAGCCTCATTGTTTGTCCCAAATGTATTAGCTGGTTTAAGGCATTTCCCAAAAGCTTTATCTCTGTCATACACAGACACAAACATGACATAGGGAGTACTTCTTTATGCCTTGCACATGCATTTCAAATAATGAGGATTTATTGGCAAGGCATTTCCATTTTTTATCTAGGAAATTAGGAGATGGGGATAGCAAGAAAAATGATCAAGAGATAACACTGAATTTCCCTGAAACTGAACAATAGATGTAGTTACTGACAAAGACTGTCACAAAGTAGGTATTGGTGCACACAACTGGCTGCACATTTCTCTGTGAGATGACTGTCATCGAGGCCCAAAGCTCAGACCTCTGGGCTTCATAAATTGGAATCATGGCAGATTTTGAGCTGCTTTGTGCTGATTTACGTTCTCTCAGGTTATTCTGTTATTGAGATGTTTACTGCATGAATTTATTGGTATAGGGTGTGACAGCTGGATAGAAATACATGGGAAATGCTGGAAATGTTGAGAAACTGGTCTGGGAAAAGAGAAGACCTGTAAAGAGAGGACAAAACCCAAGCACTTGCTAAAGTACTAGAGATAACTGAGGAGGCAGGAGATGGACATCTAATTTAGTTAGACAAACACAGCCTATTTCACAACCTCTTGCTCTACAAGTGCTGCACTCACAGCTAGAAAAAGGCAATAGGAAGACTGGTAGGAATTCTGATAGGAAAACAATCTGGTTACAGTTCTCAGTACAGTCTGGTACTCAATGATTTTCAGTTTTAAAGAGAGGATCCAGAGGTATCTCAGCTTCGTTCTGCAGAAAAACAACAAGGCCAACCTCTCAATAATGCCTAATGCAAAAAAAACCCCAGAGAGGCATGGACATCTGCAAAGGCAAAATTAATTGGAGCTTATCACCTCTGAATGCAGCCACACAAGTAGAGGATTTGGGAACACATCAGAAAAAGAAGAGTTACAGATGTCCTCTGCAGACATCTCTCTGCGTTTGGTGCCCCTGTCTGGGCTCCGGCTCCTCATGCATAGCAATGTCCCTAAGCCCCAGCACTGGTTGTTATTGCTTCCTTGTTACAAATTCACCTTCACAAATTGTGTCAAAACGTTTCTAGCCCAAAGGACCCCCTGGATGCTGCATTGCACTACCAAGGGATCAGATTATTAAAGACATTTTTTTACTAACTCTCAACTAAAAAACACTCTATTTCTGTGCCTGTCTATATAAAAGTCAAGAAATTTGGCTTCTATGTCCTTACCCTCCCAGTGATCACAGAAGGTGTCACCACTGAAGGTCCACTGCTTTTGACAATGTGTTTTCTTGGTGAAAGCAAGAAATTCTTATCCAGGTAAGTGACAAGCCAGTGAAGACTTTATTTGTCAGTCTGAGAGTGTGTCCTATGTCAATCTTACATTTACCATGCAGAGGTCTTACTAAAGGACAAAGTTACTCACTATGCAAAAGACTATGGTGAGTCGTTGGACCACTGAACTGGTGTTCATAAAGTAGGCCTCAGGTTGATGGTATTATAGAACAAAGAGACTCATGATGCTAATGGAAAAAAACCCAACAACAAACAACTTGGCCATTATGATCATAGGAATAGGACAAATTACCAACTGGAAAAAGTAGCTCAAAGATAACAGTTCCCCTGGGCCCTGGGGAAACAGTTCCCCTGGCCCAACTGCTGCCCATGCCAAAAGGAAATGGCACATCTGAGAAAACTGATGCATTTTGTAATCAAGGTAGACATTGGCCGGGCTTATACCATCCCACAACAATGCAGTGGACATAATCAAGATTTGTAAAGCATGATTTACATGGTAGGACAATAGAAAATGCTATTTACTGCCCACCTTTCTTGCCCCATTATTCGTAAGAGTAACACATGATGTTGAGAGGAGGAAGAAAGGCTGGAACAGATTTCATCGAACTGTAAACTCCCTGCCTATGTTCCATGCACAGCAATGCTGCTTTCAGAACACTTCTGCAAGCCTCTGAGCACACCCTGGAAAGTGTGCTCCTTCCCTGAACGTAGTCAGAATCTGCCTTCCTCCTTTTGCCTCAGACTCTATGACATCATTTTCCATTACTGGGTTTGTCTGCTAACTCTATTCACTGGCAGCCTTTGCAAAGTTCTCCATTTATTATTTCCACATAGCTTCCTTTCTGCATTTTTCTAGTATACCAGTGACAAGAAGTTGCTATATTCTGGTGTGTTTATTGGTGTGATCATGCTTTGTTGCTTCTATTCTGACTGCGAGGAACACAACAGTTGCTTATCACAGGTAAGGAATGATAGAATTGTTCCTAAATGCTGTCTACTGGCACACAGCAATCAGTTCTAGGGAGGAACTACTGCTCCTTCAATCTTTACCCTTCTTTACTATGGCACACCTAAGGCTATGGCTTTGGTTTTCTCAAGCTCAGGAGGAACAGATCAGCACCATGCTGGACAGTAGAGGCTCCAGCCCAAAGCCACAGGATCTGCCACAACTATTGTGCCAAAGCAGCACCTGCACAGTTCCTCACCACCATGACAATGAGTATGATTATTACCAGATGATGAAACAAAACTGATCCTTTTGGCCTTTGCAGGTCACTGAAAATCCCAATGGTTTTGATGAGACTGCTTCCAGTGTCATGGAGGCCGCAGAGAGGGATCTGTGCCCAATCTGCACAACCACATTGTCATGAAGATGATGGCTTTGCATTGACAAATCAGAAATGCTGAGCGCTGCATGGCCACAAAAGTTCAGGAATCCCTTTCCCAGAACCAGTCCAACTTGGATAATCACATTCTAGGAACTTAAACTAATTTAAAACAGTTACTTGGGGCTTTTTTTCCCACTTCATCCTCTAAGCCTCCATCTCCTTGCTACTTCCTATTAAATAAAAGGCTTCGCATTCATGTACATTGTACAGACATGCTACTATGTGTGTACACCTTTTTGATGCGCTTTGAGGTGAGAGGCAGCATATTAATGTGAGATTGCTATCTTTTCTTCAGTGAGAAATCAAAGGTAAAAAAGATCAAAAGGTAGTAATTTTCTATTAAACCACAGTGAGAGGTCTCTGTCTTCATGTTTTGTCTCCCAAGTTATCTATAGCCTGTACATATTACTGCCCTTTGCATGATATAACTAGGTTGCATGCTGTAGATTATTAGAGTGATTATTCAGCACTGGTTAGCCCTTAACGTTCTATTTAATTCTAAGTGCAAGTGAAATGATTAAAGTTGGTCACAGCTACAAACAGAGTAAACCCAGTGTGTTTTCTCAGCACATGGCCTACTTCTTTATTTCACAGCTCTATTGTCATCTTTATCTTCACTGATTTATCCAACATACAGCATTTCCACTGGCTTTGCATGAGAATGAGACTAACAGACGTGTCATCCCTTGGAGTAGCTTTTACAAGGCCCAGCGGAGAGGTAACACCAACCAGCACTGCCTTTTGGTACCACACACTTGCTCCTTCTCCCAACAGACCTAATTAAGAAGTATTGCTTAAATTCCTGCTTGCTTATATCACAGTGATTTCCAGAGAAGGTTGCCTACGTAAGAGCAAGAAATGAGAACTGACTGATCCACCTTTCAGCAACCATCAATATTTAAACAGTAAGCTGAGAGATACCGTCGATGGTAAAATGTACTGAAGTGAGACTACACAATTTCCTGTGCCTTAAATTCAGTATCTGAGTAGCAACAGGGAAGTTGATCCCTCCATTAAACATCAAGTTTCAGTTCGTAATGCAGGTTTATTGAAAATTATGAGGGGGAGCAAAGTGTGAAACAATGGAAAGCAGCTAGTGGGAACTGCTTTGTTTCTGGGAATCTAATGACAGAGCATGCAATACCTGCATTTCTGAACTGAACGTTAAGAGAGATAAAGGGAGTTTGATCTGAATCAAAAGATCCAAACTCTGAAGCTAACTTTGCTATTTTCTCTCCATATCCACACATGCCTTTTAGTTCCAGAGTCTGCTGTTCCAGGGCTCGTGATTTTCTTCCTTTGACTCATAAGGAGAGCTGGGTGTGAAACCCAATTCAGATTTTGCAGCTCAGCCCAAACCGCAGTGCGTGGCTGGTATAAAATGTCATTTAATTTACCTTTCTATTTTAACTATCTAAACAGATTAAGCCCCACATGCATTAGAAGTAAAATAAGATAGACAAGGAAATGAAACCTCAGAATTTTATTCCACAGAAAGACTTTGAAAAAATAATTTTCCATCTGCAGACGAGCAGAGAAAAAAAGGAATTCATTTTTGCTGCTTTTTCAGTAGATGACAAGTGCTTCATGTACTGTCTATAAGCTGCCAACTTTCCCCTAGTCTAGGTACTAAGTGAAATTTGATCACCTTAAAGCTCAAAAATATCTCCTAGGACAGAAATAATAGCTGTAAACCAGATGCCCTTCTGCTGAAGTGATGCCAAATTACATTTCTCTCATCCCGTGGTCATGCAGACACTAATAAAAAATGCAATGACCTCCACTACTGTACCCAGTAAAAATTCCAAGATCTGGACAGTCAGCAGTTGGTTCTGAGCAGTCCAAGTGCTGTTTTTAGAAGATGATTATGTATGATTTATTTCTCATTCCTTGATGTATCATTGTGCAGACACCACTAGCATTTTACTGAAGATATGCGTTTATTCTGGCTCTCCTCTAAGGATTAATTTAAGTTACGGAGGAAGGAGCAGAATCGGTGCTGAACAATTGTCATCAATCAATACAATGGGTAGAAAATGTGACTCTAACCATACTGCGTTTGTATCTTTGTTAAAGGAGATTGATAGAGAAGGAAAAAAAGGTTGTAGGGTCTTGCACTCAGAGAAGAAAGAACACAACTGACAATGTGATAAGAAGCAGTAGGAACAGGGGAAGGATTATTTACTCTCGAGTACTGAAATCATGAGGCCCATCCCATACTGGACCACTCCAACATCTCTCCTGTATTGCAGACTGCATGTGCCATAAAATTACAGAAAACCTTTTTACACGTTCACTGCATTGTTTAGAAAACTTTTTGGGGAGTAAACTATGTCTATCTAGATGCTGCAGTAACTACAAGGACAACCCTGTTGTTCTCCAATAAGCTGCAGTGGGTTTCACACTTAATTAAAACCTATGTCCTCTACAAAAGAAGGCCTTTAGTGAATGCTTTCGTACAGCGGGTCAGGAAACCAGAATGCATGCGAAGTTCTGAGATTTCAGCCTTTGGATGCTCTCATTAAAAGTAATTGTCAATATTTTCTTGGAAAGATTGAGAGACAGGCTGAACAGATTATTTAAGTCAAGGCAAACAAGACCTTACATGTGAGGAGCGCAGTTCCACTGTCCTGCCCTTCCTGAGTTGAAAAGCAACTTGAGCCTCCTGCATTCTAACCAAGAGAGAAATCTAACCATCCACCACAGGGGTTTGCGACTGTGGTGACAAAAGCAATGGAGTTCTTACACAAAGCACAGCAACTGAACCTGGAGAATCTGAGAGACTCCCTGCCTGGAAAAGCCAACCATGTAGTGCAAGGCACTCATAGGATATGTCAGCACTTGCTTGAGTCCTTGCTCTGTACACAAGATCCTGATTATTTACCCAGAACTGATCTTATCCCAAATGAGTGCCTTGGTCAGTGGCTGTTAGCTGCTGTGGGAGCTTTAGTCATGTCATGTGCCCCTGTTGCAGAAGTCTGTATCCTGAATCCAAAAAACCCTTCAAATATTTTTCCATCAAAATTGACACATTTCAAATTTCCTATTTCTTTCCCCAAAAGTCAATTCTTTTAAACAACAATCCCCCAAAACTGAAACCTGCTTGACTAACTTCGATGAGGTATATGCTACATGGAGGTGAGGAATTCTTACAGCCCCTCTTTTTAGGCTGATAAATTTAATAGAGGTTTAGTTTTTAGACAGCTGTGACATTTTCAAGGAGAGAAAAATCATGCCGTGCTGCTTTGGAATCCTTCAGGATGAACTATCTGTTCTACTTGTGCCATAATGATCTTTTCCTTAACAAGCAGTTTGAAAGAGTAGCGCAAATGTGAAGGAGTAGCATTAAGAAGAAACAGTAGGATTGGCACCCTAAGGCCAGCAGCAAATGTGTTTCTTACTTAGTGCCTAAAATTTGCTATGCAGATTGGACAGGTAATCCATGATGTTTCAGAGGTACTGCTGTACACCACTCTCACTTTAAGAGGCTGCTTGCACATCTCTAAGAGGTATCAGAGGGTTCCTGTTTGTCAGAAACATACATCTTAAAAAGCATGAATGACACTATAACTGAAATTAGAAAGGGAAGAGATCTATGGGCTTCTGCAACACATTCTCCTCCTGAGGATTCATTTCTTTATTCTCAATTATCTGAAATGTTCAGATGTGTTCTAATTTTAGCACTGTGCGAAATAACTTTGAAAGGAATAGTTGAAGAAATCGACTGGCTTTTACACCAGCGAGCTTAATGGGAAGTGGTTTTCCTTAGAGAACAAGAGTCTAAAACATCACCAATCTCTTCCCAGGTTTGGAAATCATTTACCTACCACCTGGGAACTTTACCAAGTGACATATGGTATTGTCTTTGTCTGTCTCCTGGCAGCCAGTGGAGGGTATCTGCATGAGAAGAAAGTTTAGCCTAGGTAGCACTAAAGAACTATTAGAAAGAAGAGAGCCATGTTTTTTTCCAAGTGGAAATTGTACTCTTAAATAATTCTTGAAGTATCGAAGCAGTAATTAGAGTCCAGGAGGGACTGAGCTAGCTACACTACTATTTTTAAAGGTATGGACTTAAATAAGAGGCAAAAGAGAAGAACAATTTAACACAATAAATAATTCAGCTGTAGAACTCATAGCCACAGGAGAACACATTTATGAAGGGATTCAAAAGATTGCTAGCTAAATTCATGCAAGAAAAATCCTTCAATGGCTATCAAATATTATTATAGATGCAAACTCCAACTTAAGAGGCGCCCCATATACTTTAAACAGACAGAAATTGGATGTACTAATAGAAGTGTCACTATGTGCATGTCAGTTTTTAATAGGCTCTCAAAAGCACCCAGTATTACACATTGCCAAAGATCCTGGGAAAGGCCACCTTCTTGTCTGACCTGCTGTAGCTGTTCTATGTAAGAAATGTCATTTACAACTCACCAGTCATGATGTAAGCTGTGAGTCTATGTACCATGTACCTTTATTTATGCATTTAGTCATGTATTTTCATTTATGTGTCTGAATACAGGTGTAAATGTCAGATTACAGGCATTCACTTCCAAAACTTTTACCTAAAGGACTTTTTAAGCAGGAAACATAAACCAGTTGTGTAAAAAATGGATATATGGCACCTTATATATGATAATTATGACATAATTTTGTACGGGCTCCAAATGTTATTTCAAGGCCTTTTAACATCTCACAGTCTGCCTTTTATGTTTATCGGCCTACATCTACTCTGGTTGCACTAAAGGAAACTGAAAAGGAGATGGACATTTCCAATCTACAGTGGAATGTATTTGCTAAGCAGTAAATATAAGCAAGACTTCAGCTAATATCCTCTGTGTCATCATCTGCAAATCTGATAGTCACACCTAACCTGATTTTTGTTATTAAACTGATGGAACTAGTTTAGTAACTTGTGTACACTTGGAGAAGGGATAATACTGACAACACAGGTTTGAAGTCCAAGTGCGTACTAAAGGTTGCAGTTGGTAACCTTGCATCCAGTCTAAAATTATGCAGATGGATTAAGAATTTACTGACATTTCAAAGGCAAATGGCTTATTGATCCTGAAACACTGGATACAAGATGGATCTGGTGATTATGTTTCTGGAACTTAAGTGATTTTATGGGTGAACAGCCCCAAACTATGGGGCAAAATACCTACTAGAATGCAGCTGAACAAACCTTTCTGATGGGAAAGCAATTGAACCTCGTCTTCTCTTCTGTGGGGCAACTCAATATGTTTTTAGAGATCAGAAGTCTACAAAGGATGCAGAAAGAGCTCAGTCCTAAGCAATCTGCATGATTTGTTCTTTACCTGTCCTTGGACTCTCAGCTCTTAGAAAGACTAACGAAATCACCATTCTTTTATATTTTAGGGGAAATTTATATGCAATTTGCCTAAAAAACCCTCTTAGCAGTTAGTTTTCATTGCTGCTTCACAGCAGCAGTAAGATGGCAGCAGAAAAGGTAACTCCCCCCTTGCTATATAATTCCTTTTCGCAATAGAATGCTAGTTGGTAGCGTAGTACACCTCAGCCATCTAGCGCTTACACACCTCTTCCCACAGCAGCTCTAACTGAGCTGATAACTCCACATACTGTAGTCCTTGGTGTAGACTTCTCATTTGAGAAAATATGCCCTACTATGTGAGTGAGGAACTTACCAGCTTACCTTGACAGGACATTGTGCTGTACAAAAGGAATCTGCAGCTCTTGAACAAGGACCCAATTTTCTCTCGCTTGATCTCACCATTCCTCAGTACAGATCTTGCCTTAGCCTGCTCTTCCATGACCATACAACATGGGGTTGAACCGGGATTTAGATCGAGAGTTGACATTACCAGCCTCCATGAGGAAAGAGGTAGAGTCAATCAGCTGCTGAATTCTTCCATAATGGAAGTAGTGCATAGGGAAAACTGTGCAATGGAGCAGAACCTGATAATAAGAAACTCCTACAGGCAACATCTTGTAAAAAAGACTTAAACAACTCCACGTTACACTCCTGAGTGTAGCTTCCCTGAGGAAAGTAAAAAGGAAACCGAGTTAAGAACCTGCCAGATCAAAACATGGGGGAGAAGGAGGGAAAAGAAGAAAGCCATCATGACTCATGAAAATTAAAATTGAAAGCATAGCTGTCAGTATGCTACATCACTGACATTAAAAAACTGGACTTTGTGTTTGAGTTTACGTCAGCATCCCCAGAGAGCACTTTGAGATATGCAAGAAGCTCTTTTCTTCTACATTTTACATGTGCATCCAGCCCTTTCTCTGGCTTTTTAACCTTGATTCTTTGTGCAGACAATAATCTCTAACACCGAAGCAAGAAGACTCCAGGCAGCAGTTCAATGGAAACGCTAGCTTATTATTTTTCCAGGGTCAATAGCCTCCAACACATTCAAAAAGTTGTCTTTCTGGATTGTAAATATTGCCTATTTCATACAGAGTGGTTGCAAAGTGACGGCAACAAGGAAAGAGTCGTGGAGCACAGTTAAGAGAACTCATCATTCTTTGCAAAAGGATGTATCTTCCAACCATCACTCAGGAAACAAGGTTTAAAACGTGACACTGGGTGAAGGAGGAAACCAAACCCACCATGGAGTGGGGAAAGAATGTCTCTTCTTGTTAAATAAGAACTCCTTCAAATATGCCAATGGCAGACAACCACTTTATTGTCACATTTTATTTTCTCCTTCATACCAAGGCAACAGGGCTGTACAAGCAGCAGATTTTATTGTGGCCTAGTATTTAGATGTTGGCAATGGAAAAGCAGGTGTTGCCACTGCAGACAGTGAACAACAAATCCATCAATTGGCTTTTACTTTTCTAGATTCTTAGTAGAGGGCCTATAGCTGTCAGCAGGTCTCACACCAGGGAAATGCCATTGACTTCAATTAAATTATTCCTTTACATCGATGCAATTGAAAGGTGGCTTAGGGCTAATGGTTTCCTTCTGCCATCTTGATGGCATACCCAAGTTTTACTTTCATCTCTTGTAAAATAATGGAGTGTAAATGCATTAAAATGTAAGACCAAAAGAGGGAAGGAATCAAAGGGGATGCAGGACATAAAACCATTTTTATGCCTTTAGAATCTGATGTGGTCAGTTGGGAGAGCAGTAAGATTTATTTATTTTGTGTCATATTATTCAAACCTGGTGTCTCTCTCTCCAAATATGCAATTTAATGTTAAGAAAGATTATTTACTTTCCAGCCATCCTCATAAATAACGGACAAGGTCTATTTTGTGGTTCAGATTGCTGATGTTAAGATTAACAGCAGTTTTCTTGCTCTGGTACACTTCCACTTCACCTTGCAAGCAATCCATTGCCAGAGGGAAAAAAGGCTGAATTCTTATTTCCTATTGGTGGGAAAGGGTTCCTTAAACTCTCCTGCTCTTCATAACACCAGAAAAGCACAGCTTACCTTCAGTGCCTGCTGTGACACAAGTGTAGGTTTCTATTTGATTTGTCCTGTTTGTAGAAGGAGGAAAATCAGAATAGAGTCAAAGTTGCTGGAGGCTTTTAAAATATCTCATTACTAAAAAGATCAGTCTTGATACAAGGAAGATGTTCAATGTAACCGAATTTACAGCATTTGGAACAGAAAACTAGAGAAACAATGAAGAGTAGAATGCCATCTGCTTTGTTGACAAGAGTAAAGGAAAGAGCATCATGTCTGACTACATGTTATGACAACCTGATTGACGGCCAACATCAAATACTAAAAAACCCCAACAAAAATGAATCCTTCTCCTCCTCCCCAAATTAGTAAGCAAGTTATGTACATTACTCTTACAAAAGGCAATGTACATATATTACTTTCTACAGGTTTATTTAAATGCATGAATAACACTATAGATAAAGCAGAACCAGAACACTTATTGCCAAGTGAAACCAACAAGGTTTAGATTTTGTAAAGGTTCAAAATTGGATATATCATGCATGTTTCGAAATGGGGTATGTCATATATGTTTCTACATTGGTTCTTATGAAACATTTCCTTCTTCAAGGTTGGAAAAGATACTTCTTTCTTACCAGAAGACTAGAAGCCTCTTCACCTGTGGCTGAGTAGAGCTTGAAATGCCCCAAACCTTGATTTTAGATGCATGAATAACCTTAGCATGCCCTAACAAAAGGGCAAATTAAAAATGTATATCCATGTAATACATGCTTTCATCAGATATGACCAAAAGATTTTACATAATTATTGCACTACTTGCTTATATGAATTCCTGTGAGAGTATGTCATGGTCACTACTTCCTATATCGCAGGCATGTCTAAATAATTGTGTTTCATTTCTTGTTTAAAAAGAGAACTATTGTTTGATTTCACTAAAGGGGATTTGTTCCTTACTTTGCTGGAGAGCTTTACCTTCACCTTCACAAAGCTAAAGCAAACATGTAACTCTCACTAGAGCTGAAATTCATTCAGTGTTTTGGAGATCTAACATTCCTATGCATTTTGAAATAGTAACAAATCAAACAACATAGCAGGGAAGAGTATATTACTAGAGGTTTGGCCACCCAATCTTTGCTCATAAGGACAATTCTGAAGTTAACAAGAATCGCACAAACATAGCTGACAAAATACTCTGCTAGAAGAATGGAGAAAATCTACCTACACACTTTAATCACACGCCTTAGCTCAATAAACTGATGACTTGAAGAATCCCTATCATCTATGTGTTCTCTTTCTGCCTTCCTCCCATTCATGCAAATTTCATTACACCTAAATTTAGGCATAGACCTGGACCTTTGTGAAAGTTCTTTGTCCATGCTACAATCAAAATGCTTTCAAAAGAGAAGCCTCTTCCTGACAGGGCCTTGTGTTTGGAGCACTGCTGGCTGCTCTAACCATGACATACCAATACCCCAGAATGAGAGGAACATAAAATGGTTCATATTATTAAGTGGTGGCTGCTCTGGACCTTCCAGACAGGAATATGTCACCTGTCTAATGAGATTCACAGTATAAACCAGACCCAGAAGCTCCTGCAATTACTGAAGGAGTTGCTCACATGACAAAAAAAGGAGGCACCATAAATGCGACAGAATTAAACTCCAGAGTGCTCCAGGGAAACAGTGTCTATCTATTTGCAACAACAGAAAAATAGAATGAGGGAAGGGATCTACATCTACCACTCCTTACCTTTTTCATTTATCTACTAGAATTGATGCTTAAACCATCCCTTCTGGACTCTGAAAAGAGGCAGCAAAAGGCTGAAGTCTTTGTCAATAGCTGCCTTTAGGTTTCTTTACGCTTATCTGACTGCATCCCTTCTCTTAAAAGCATTTTTCGAAGTCAGAATTAGGTTTCTGTTTACATGCACTTTGATTTGTGACCTTCTGCCAATAGCCACATGATAAACTTACGACAAACCTGCCCTGTGCTATTTGAACTTGCTTCCTGTATTCCTTTCTCCAATCTAAAATGCTTTAATAATGTTACAGCCATAGGAAGGGCAGAAACTTGTGATTCAGAAATTGAGTCAGGAAACCTTGATGTCATTGCAGTTAATAGTAAATCACAGGTAGAATGGAGCTGTCCTCATTTAAAGTTAGGCAGGTTCTCTAGATGTCTCATAACAGTGTTTTTTCCATGATTGCTCCCAGCCATATAGTGCCATCATAATTTAGAACTGCTGTACCTAAGATGCCCACTAAGCAGCTGAGGGAATACATAACAAAGGTGAATTGCTGTTCCTTGGTGCAAACTACAGGCGGTTTTGAGTCCTCTGAGAGCACTACATTTAGAATAACAGAGTGGATAGACCCAGAATGTCTCTTCTTGTAGCTTCTTCAGCCTCTTTGAATACTGGTATTACCTTGCCTCTGATTTCTGTAGGATATTTTTCATGTCTTCCTTGGCAAGAATTCAAGAGGGTTTTCTGCTCTGTGTTTGGCAGGGAGGGAAGCATTTGCTTCTATTACTTATGCAGCACTATTGTAAACCCCCCAGATTTCAAATTCATGTACATGATATCAAAATATGCATTGCAAGGTACATTTTAATATGGAAATGCCACCACTCAGCGAATGGGCAGTTAGTTTGCCTGGTTTACTGAGGAAGAAGTTGAGACCAACACAAAATGCATGTATTAAGGCTAGGAAATAGTATTTGAGAATCCTAGAGTGGGTTTTAAAGTATGATTACATATATTATTATATATGAGTTACATGACTCCAGATTTACAACAGAATCTTTATTTCTCAAAATGCAACAGTACCAGGTTTCAGTATTTTATATTTAAGTTCTGTAATTATGATGAGATTAATATTTTATCCTCTACCATATGATCACCCTAGGCTGTTTAATTTTAGACCATGAACCATATTTTAACTAATACATTAAAATGTAAGATATCATCAAAATTACTTGGGTTTTTAAATACATTGATATATGGGGCACTTCCCCTGTACCTCCATTTACTGTGAAATTCCTGTTCTCTCCAAGCTTATCACATTGTAAAGGTATGACAAACTGTCTCAGCATTACACTAGCACAGAGAAACCTGCAGAACTAAAAAGGCTTAATTGCTCAGGAAGTATACGCCTGTGTGCAAATGCTGCCTGTTCCTGCTTTGATTCTCCCAATGTTGCTAAAAACCATGTTTCACTTTGGCAACCTCCACTACCCAAGGCAGGAAAGATAATGTCAAGGAGCTGGTGCTCTTGCATCAAGACATTCAGATGCTCCAGAACACCTCCCACTGCTCCATTTTCTTCCACCCATCGTCTCTTTCACCTTCCCCACTGTTACTTCCTTCTTTTTCCATTACAGAGGAAGCAGAAGGATTTGAACCTCTCTGTTTATGCACGCTACAGCTCTGAATGCTTCCATCCCCTGTCATGGCACACAGGGTCAAGCGCAATGAATGGAAGCATTGCTTTGCCAGATTTTAGGACAGTAAGGAAGATGACAATGCATGTGTTGTGTTCCTGATAGAAACACACCCCTGCAGCTGATTGCAGATGCCTGAGAAGACTCAATACTTTCTTGCCAAGTATCTGAAAACTCTAACTTCAGTTCCTCTGCAGGGCACAGCCTCTTAGTAGCTTTAGGTTAGGAAGGGAAGCATTCTTTGTGAGGTCTTCTAATGGATTCTCAGAGCTGCAAAGTGCTGTGTAACACGTTTGTTGCTGCCAGCCCACAGTCCCCAGGAGGGAACACGTCTGCTCTTTTACATTTGGGGTCACTTACTAGGCAAATGTAGTCCTCAGTGACGCTTGGGCATTCCCATAGAGCAGACCAGGGCACAAAACCTTGTGTAAACAGGTTATGCAAGTCTTTGGGTCATGTTTGAGGTTAATTAATATCCCATAACAAATGCAAGTGGATATTAGTTGTTCCAAGAATGCTGTTTAGTCCTCACTGAAAACTCTCAAGTACGCTTCACATAGATGGGAATTTGAGAGTAATATCCCCTAATTTCAGATCTATGACTCTGTGCATCACTTGCAGGTTATTTACACTGCCTTTTTCACCATTTAGCTAAAGGGCTGAGGTTCCTTGAACATTTAGTGACAATAAGGAGGCAGAGGGAGAATGCATCCACATGCATGAAGAGCCTTCTCTCCACACAGGTGTGCAATACTCCTGTGTACCTCTTAATTGAAGCACACAAGGATATTGCTTTTCCTCTCTTTTGTGTAAATCAGAAGCCAGCAGTATTAACAAGAGAGGAAGAAATCATGTTCAGCCTTTGAAGTGTTCCTCCTTGAAATGAATTAATTTCTTCTCCTTTGTGTTTGGCTTAGGAAGATAGTGACTTACAGTATCCCTCTGCTTTGAAGTTGCTTTTAGAATACTACTCTGGCATGAAACAAAGACATAATTCAGAATTTGACTGGGTTTGGCTGTCATATGTTTTAAAAAATACCCTTTAAAGTGCAATGACAGTTTACTCAAAATGGGGTTCTAAACATGACTATTAATTTACCACTTTAACATACTCTCACCTAAAATCTTCTGGCAGAGAACCTGAAGAGAAAACAAAGCCAGAGGATTCTTTGGCTGAGTCTGTAGGTTGGTTCCAGCCTATCCTGTGAGGCAGCTCTTAGCTAGACTCCATGCTTTTGTCTGTGGGTGGTTTTAAACATCGTCTCCTCAGCACACTTGCCCAGCATGTCCCTTTTGTCTCTACAGCCACAGCAGTATGTTTCTCAGTGTTACATCTGTGTTAGAAAATACAGGGCATTGAATGCAGCTATTCCCAAAGGATTAAAGCTTACAATTTCTTCTAAGTGTGCTGGTATTAAAAGAGAGGGTAGGAATCTCTTGTTCTTCGTGGGAACAAACAGCAAATGATATACAACTAGTGTGCTGTGGTTGTGCTGCAGTATCTACAGAGAAATTTGGGTATCACACTTCCAAAATAACCACTAAATCTATTCACTGTCCATCCTTACAAATAAAAAGAACCCACTACTAGAAAATGCTTAGTAAGTCTTAATGTAAGGAGAGTCTCAGAGTAAGACAGCAGTATATAAATGAGAGCATTTAGATGTCTGTGCTGTAGACAGTGTAATTGGCTATAGGGAAACGTAGTATTGCCTAATCCATTAGTCTACCCAAACCTCAGAGGTGTTCCATAAACTTAGCAGCAGTAGTATGTGCATTGTCCCAGAAAAAAATGGCTTGGCACCAAACTTCCATTCTGGAAGTCCTTTGCTATCTACTAAATGTACAGTATGGATAAATACCATGGAGTTGCAACTTTATCTCAGGAGCTTCCCTGGAGATCATCCCTCAAAGCTGCGTCCCAAAACCCACTCAATGCTTTCCTCTTAGGATCTGGGAAAACCCAAGTTATTTTAGAACTGTGTTTTATATTGAAATTAATGGACTTCTTGCAACAAATAACACACTTTGACTGGGTTTGTGTTTGCTCAGATAATATTGTGAACAGTTGTCTCCAAGGTACACTGGAAAAAAGTCAATAATCTGAAGGAAATTGGACACTACCTAATTGGAATTGCAGATAACACCACATTTATTGTAGAGAAAATGTCCCCCCTCCTTACAAAACAGATAATAGAAAATTTGGATTCCAATTGTATCATTTAAACCACTGACTTCATAATCTCTGCTCACAATGGAAAATTACATTCCCTTGAAAAAACTAATTACCATTTCCGAGCATTTCCCCCAGCTCCTAAGACTTATATCAAACCCTAGCAAAGGATGGGATTGCCATAGCAACTGCCAATCTGCTTGCTTTTTATTGCTGTTTTTGTTTCCTCACTCAGAAGCCCACATAATAAACTCATTTCATCAAATGACCAGTCATGGGAGACTGAAGTCAATGGTTTCAGAGAACATGGTGCTTTCTACCAGAGCAAGATGCTGAAAGCAGAGAAAACAGCAAATACAGATGATGATTACCGCCCAACTGCACTTTGGAACTTTCAACAGGATGAACCTTTGTTACTGGGCTGCATCAAAAGAAGTGTGAGCAGCAGGTGATCCTGACCCTCTACTACACTGCTGTGAGACCCCATCTGCAGCACTGTGTGCAGTTCTGGTGTCCTCAACATAAGGACATGGAGCTGTTGGAGCAAGTCCAGAGGAGGCAATGGGGATTGTCAGGGGCTGGAGCACCTCCCATACACAGACAGGCTGAGAACATTGGGGCTGTTCAGCCTGGAGAAGCCGAGTGGAGACCTCAGAGCAGCTTCCAGTGTCTGAGGGGGGCTACAAGGATGCTGGAGAGGGACTCTTCATCAGGGACTGTAGCGATAGGACAAGGGGTGATGGGTTCAAACTGAAACAGGGGAAGTTCAGGTTGGATATAAGGAAGAAGTTCTTCCCTGTGAGGATGCTGAGGCGTTGGCACAGGGTGCCCAGAGAAGCTGTGGCTGCCCCATTCCTGGCAGTGTTCAAGGCCAGGTTGGACAGAGCTTTGGATGACATGGTCTGGTGTGAGGTGTCCCTGCCCATGGCAGGGGGCTGGAACTGGATGAGCTTAATGTCCTTTCCAACCCAAACCATTCTATGATTCTGTGATTCTATGATCTTTGAAGTATCCATCAACCCAGTTCTGCTGCAGAAAGAAACATTTCTTAATATTCCTTTTATGAGCTTTACCCTGTACCAAGAGATCTTTATTGGTTTACTGGTGTCTAATTCATCATGACATTGCAGCCCAGCAAAGCCACAGCATCAAAAAAGTTCTCCTTGGCATGAAAGCTTTTCCTTATATTTACTTAGGGAAGTTACGCCCTAAACCACAGAAAATTCTCATCAGCAAGCGTAACTGAATGGCAACATATGTGTAATTTCTGAAAGGAATGAAATAAACTGTAGAAACCAATGAGTTGGTAAAAAGGGCTCTTAGGACTCCTTACGTTCTTTCTTCAGTATTAAAGAATAGCTCTGAGAAAGCAATTAAATGTCCAAGCTATATGATGCGTAACTCTGCTTCTGCCTTTATTGCCACTACGACTAGTTTTGATTAAAGAATAATTGTACACCTGTTGAGAAAATAAACTTTAAAGTCTGAAGGCTCTGGGGTTTCACTCGTGGCAAATCACACTCTTGCCTTGGCCTCCAAGAAAAAGGCCCACTGGTCATTTATTCAAAGGCTGAGATTCACCAGTCAGAAATGGATGAAACAGGTAAATTCGATGAATATCATTGAGAGCCTTCACCTCTCTTAAATTCAGTATAATTTTTCCATGCAGGATTCTTTGCAGACTTCTTTGTTTGCTCATGTGGACTCATGAGCTGTCTGCAGCTTTCATTTGGAGCCCTATCTTACACTGCTGAAGCCAGGACAACATTATTTTCAATATCCCCTAGAAGCTCACTCTCTCCTTTTATTTATATCATGTCCAAGAGCACAGAAGCTGTAAGTTTGTTCTTGAGAATAGGACAAACGTGGGACTGCAGAGAAACACATCCAAAATGTCAGCTGCATATAGCATGCTATGATTTAAATGGCCAGAACAGTCATACCTGCAACTTAAAAGCAATACTGGTTTCAGTTTAGATGACAACACACAGAAAGTTTCTGTGACCTATTCCTGAGTGTTTGACTCCTTGTGGTAGCATGAGGAAGAAGTGAAATGCCCTACCCCTAACTCATCCAACACTAGTGTCTGGTTAAACAATACCAGAGGAGAAATGGCCTTCACAGATACCAAAAATCTTTCCAAAGTAGAAACAATGCAATATTTGTGCTTTTCATTGCAAATTTGGGGTACAAAACTGACATATTGTGGTAAGATGAAAAATTAAATAAGATCTTTTTGACTTCAGAAAGCTTGCATCCCTTCTGGTCCTAAAACCACACCCCCCAAACTCTGATTCCTTCTCTTTCAAAAATGGCTTGAAACAACCTTTCCCATCACCCCTCATTTCTGTGGGAAGAAGGAAAAGCAGTCTCTCGATCCATCTTTCCTAAGAAAACAGGTTAAAAAGTACCTATGGAACAAAACAAAGCTTAAAAAGCATGCACTAGAAGTCTCTGCAGTGACAAATCAGCCCCAGCAGTACCTGTGGTTGCCAGCAACCCTCATGGTTGTCTTTTGCATTTAGGATGCTTCAAGCTTTTGTGTGACTTGGGATTCTATTTGCTGACTGTGGACTCATGAGCTTTCTGTAGCTTTCATTTTGAGCCCTATCTTATACTGCTGAGGATCCAGGCTGAAAATGAAAGGCTGGATTAGAGGCTAATCAGCCCCGTCACAAGCTGCAAAAATCTCTTTCTCTGCAAACACAGAAAAAATGCATCAAAAGCTTCTACATATACCTACGGATGGCTGATTTCCCTTTTTATGTCTACCATATATACTTTATAGGTATCTGCATATTGGTTAAAAATGGCTTTGCAGTTTCCACTGTAACTACTTAGGACAAGCATTTTTATAAAATAAACCATTTTCTGTGACTTCTTGCCACAGAGAAGAAATGACAGCCTTTAAGGGAAAATAGGATCACAGACCAACCGGGTTGGAAAAGCCCTTTCAGCTCCTCCACTCCAACTGTTCCCAGCACTGCCAAGGCCACCACTGACCCATGGCACTGAGGCCTCGTCTCCACGGTGTGTGACCACTCGCAGGGA